>UZAE01001910.1:0-11064 GCA_900617975.1 Rodentolepis nana
GTAATTTTCGTCTTTCTGAAATTAGGGAAGATTGCCCCATAATTTTGTGATTAATATAGTTTGAGAAATTTTAAATACTCGTATTCGGAACACTTCGGGTTCGTAATTATTTCGTTTGATGTGATTTCATTGGCTTTTTAAACCTAATTTATTATATATTTTGAAGTGGCCCTTCCACACTTACGCTTGCTATTAAATGAGATTTCAAAATAAGTAGGCTCTAATTGTTTTAAATGCTCACTCCAATTAATGTATAAATAGTTGAAGAAGAATTTCTAGATAACTAAAAATGCATATTTTTGATGATATAGATTATCAATTTTTCTTTACATTTTTACGCGGCCTCAAAAAATTCGTTAAGCATTGGGTCAAAAAGTCATAAGGTAATTCAAATCTTAGGGAACAAAGAAAGTTCATTTTATGGACACAATTTTCCGAAATTCTCACCATCTTATCCATAGTCTATACCTACCTATTAAGAGACATTGCTACTAATGCCTGTTGCCATCGTTCTTTTTGCTAATATCTATTTATTTATTTCAAATGGCAGACGTTTTGATAGTTATCATTAACCCTTTAGCTGAATTCGGGTTTCATAGAGAGGAGGAGAGACATCGAAGTGACAAAAAAACGAGATGGGGATAGAATAAAGATTCACAGATTTAAAGGAAACAGACAGATACAAAGTCAGAGACTAGGTAAGATAAGAACTGTGGAACGGGTCGAATATGACATGCAGTCGGGCCATGGTAGTTTGAAGTCAGAAGTCAACTACCGGTTGATAGACTTTTTGTCGTATGAGTATACTTTGTCCAGGGTGCACCACGTGGAGGTAAGTCTATCACACACCCCCCATTTGCTAATAGCATGGGGAGTGTAGACAAAATGGCGTCAACCTAACGTAATAACTGAGAGGATCATAAAAGGCTACTGGAAATTTCACATTAAACAGGTAATAATATTCATATTTTTAATAAATAACAAAATCAAACTTCATTTTCTGTTAACAGGATGCATCACCATTTATCGTGTGCATGACCTACGCCTTCCAAACTCCCGAAAAACTTTGTTTCATCCTTGACCTAATGAATGGCGGCGACCTCAACTACCATCTGAGTCAACGCGGAACTTTCAGAGAGGACGAGGGGAAATTCTACGCAGCAGAAATAATTCTGGGTCTCCAACATATGCACGAAAGAAACATCGTCTATAGAGACTTAAAGGTATGCATTTTGCATATTGGTTATGCTGGTTCTGTTTTTCTAACTTTTAAAATCCCCATGGGGGGATAAATAGTAGGGCGATTGAACTGGTGCGTGAAGCGGAAAATACTTACTTCTCATAAATTAGGAAAGAGTGCCAATTTAACAATGGAGTCACAATTGACGCTTGTTGCTGATAAGGCTCAGTTTGAGAGTTGTGAATAATCGCTGCCATCTTTTTCACCTCACCTGACTATTTTTAACACGTCAATTATTAAAAGGTTCATTTTCTCTTTGCATGTATTGTACAAAATCATATTAGACATTTGCAATTGCTTCAAATATATATTTTTTTTAAATTAAAAGGCAGGAGTTAGGATACCTATCGTTAGGCCTTTAGTTAACTTCAGACTTTACAGAGAAGAGGAACCTCAAAGTCATAGAAGGTCGAGAGGGGAGGAACAGAAGAGTGATTCAGAGATGTAAGAGAGGCAGATACAAAGATAGAGAAATTGGGAATAGCAAGTACTGCGGAAGTGGTGGAATATGACATACAGTGGGGTTATGGCAGTCTGAAGTCAGGAGTCAACTGCTGGTTTATGGATTTGATTGTTATATGAATATACTTTGGCCAGGTTGCTCCACGTGGAGGTAGGTCTAGCGCACAACCCATTGTTTTAGCTAAATAAGATCTTAAGTGTTCAGGATGTTTTATGTTTAAATTAAATCAGTCTTGGGACCTGTGCTAAAGATTGGTACTCAACGCAAGGCCATTTATAAAATAGCCAACAATTCAATACCTTTTGAAATAGAGCCCTTAGAGTCATTTAATGATAAGGAAATTACTTAGCCTAATACTGAGGATAATCCTATTAACTGAACTAATTACATACATTGTATTGAAATGTTACAATTATTTTTCAATACTTAAAATTAAATATCAATTGCTATAGATACAAGGCTATCTCAGTAACTGGTGTAATTTTCAATAGATTGAAATAGAATCGTTATATCCATTTACTCTGGCTACTTTGTCACATAGCAGAAGGCAAGTTCTATATTAGAATTACTACCTTTTAGTATATTTGGAAGCTATCGTTAATGAAATTAATCGTATTTAATTAGGTAGTTTACTACATTAGCATCCTATGGCACTATCCTCATTTAAAATTTGGCATTATATGCTAGAATTCCTGAATCAAAAGTTGTATTAAAATGTTATTTATTGGATTACGTGTAATTGGAAAAATTTTCAGGATTATTACTTTAAGGCATACCTCAATAATTTTGTTGTCTGCAAAACTTTGACTAGCTCATGTTTGATTTTACCTTTCTGTTCACTGGTCCATGGAATTAGCAATGCGTACTAAAATTAAAATTATTTACTCAAAATAACTTGTTGGGGGGCTAAAATATAGACCTTACAGAACATTAACATTATGAACTATTTTTAGAAGCAAATAGTGGGTTCTATAGCTTGTTTCCACGAAAATGGAGTTAGTATTTTAAGAACCGCTTATTTTTGAACAAGTTTAAAATATTCATTAATTTTTCTTTTAAGCAAAATAAAATTTGTTTCAATAATTTTTTCACAAAAAATTTTATACAAATCCGTATAAGCGAAATATTTTTTTTAATTATAAAGAAACACGCGATTTTGAAATCTATTTTTAACTTGGGATTTTCTTATGAGAATGGAAAAACAACATTCTTTTAGTTTAAGACGTGTGGTTTCTCATAAACATTGGCTTATTACAATATTTTGTAATTAGAATAGTCACCGTTGTCCCATTTCAAATAAGTCCTGTTCATCAAGTGGGGCAAAAATCAAAGCAATTTTTCAAGGTCGACTTTCCTAATTGAATATCCTCTAAAATAATTAATTTAGTCTGTATTTAATTACCATATTTGGCGTATCTAAAGAGTTTTTTACTAGAAAATTTTTCTTAGAAAGGAATCTTAATTGATTCCTCATAGAAATCTTTGACCAGGTACTTATGTAATTTCATCCAATTCAACTTAAATTAAAAGCAGACTTCCTGAATATGTAACTCAGAAGTATAAACTTGAGCTCATGACTAAGTTGGCTTATGACAAGTGCAGATATTTGCTGCATTCAGTTTATATGATCTACGAATATAAAATATCCTATATTTTTTATTTATTTATGTAAATGATAATATGATGTGAAAAGGTAACACTATGGCCTATCAAGTTGAATTATTCCACAATTTTAAAAGCTAATTAGTTCCCATAACATTCGCAAATGCATTTAATGTACATATCACCGATGAGTTTGACCCAATGCACCTTAACGCAGCAAATGCAATTCTAACTAAAGTATTGTGGATTTTAACGAATAATTACCCTACAGAAGAGTATAAATTTAAAATGTCAAATAACTAAGATCATCTTGCAATCAAAATTAAATTTTATCCTCTGGAAGATTAGGAAACATGGCAACAAACTATGTATGTCAAATTTGTCCACCTAAGCTGCCAAATTGGATTTTAAACTTGTTCCTTTCTTCTATTTTACCAATTATTTTATATGGTTGCTTTTCATATTTTTAAGGTGCGTATCTTTAAATATGTGGACAATTTTTATCAATTTTTTTGCTTTTTTGTTGTTTAGCTTCACTAAGCTCTGCCAATTTACACAGTTTTTTTCGCTGTCTCAACTTTGCTTTGCAGAGTCTGTAAGCCAAGAAATATCCTGCAAGTTGGATTAGCCTTTACAGATATTTAAAGATAAAAAATGAATCAGATCATTTGATATTTGTGATTGAAAGCATGTTGATAGTCACTGGGCAACGTATAGAGGTATTTACTGCCATCCAGGGAAAGAAATATGAACCTAGACTTATTGATTGTGGACTGTACATTAATTAAATGTTTTTAATCCATATCTGCAAATCTAATGAACAATCTCGAATAGGTCAACATTACCTGAGCATCTTCTATTAAAAACAATCGCATTCGCAATATTTTCGGATTTTCTGCTAACCAATTTCAAGCCTTTAAATTGCTAACTTCCGTGTGGTAAAAGGTGAGCTTTTGCATTAAATAATACCTAGGTATCATTATATGAAAATATTAGTAAATGCAAATTCATTTAAATAGTTTTAATTTAATAAGTTCCTAAGTGAAGTTCGTAGAATCACAAATAACTGAGTCAAATGAACATATTCATTATTGTCTGCTTTATCGGGAGATTCCTTCAAAACAAATACAAGTGGCCTAGACGTTGTAAATTTAAGTAATAACAAAGGCCTTGTCTCGAATTGTATTAGCTAATTAATTCAACTTCCTTAGAATGTGAATTTTTAAGTTGGATTTGTCATCTAGGAAAACTGAGACAGAGATTCGATTTATTATATGAATTGGAATCAAATGAAAAAATCTTTTCTTAAAAATCGATGATTACATTTTTGTTAATTAATTAAAATAATTTTTATTAGTAATCAATTAATATGCTCTTGAATATTTAAAATAGTAGAGACGGAAAGAAGTTCAATTGCTTTATTGTGACATCACTGTCATATGGAGCCTTGTTCACTAGGCAATTTCCAAGCGTCCGATTCAGCTTTTACTTTCATATAGAGGGATTCAATTAAATTCCTAATTACTAATCGGAGTGAAATTTGTTCACTCACTTTCTATTTTACTTATACTTGTTCAAATGCGGCAAAAAGTCTATAAGCCGTCAGTTGACTTCTGACTTCAAACTACCACGACCCGACTGTATGCCATATTCGACTACTTCCACAGTACTCACATCACCTTGCCTTTTTCTCTACCTATGTGTCTGTCTGTCTCTCTTACATCTGTGAACCACTCTTCTGTTTCCACTCTCGACTTTTTGTGACTTTATCTCTTTTCCTCTCTGTTAAAGGACTAATGATAAGTATCATAATACGTGCCATTTGATATAAATAAATATTGATTTGTTCATTGGTAATAAGGCATTCTTATTCTCCAATATGCCATAATATTTCAAATCATTACTTTATTTCCGTGAATTAAACACAAATAACTCAGTGAATTTAAATCCAGCTAGTTTATCTTCTCATTTTTTCCTGAGAAGGTAGAATTTCTTATTAAAATTTCTGAAGATATTGCAAAAACACTAAATTAGGGTTTTATTACTTGTAACCGCAAACCCATTTATAACACAAATATACCTGTTCTTAAGAGTTTATTAATCTGAGAGTGCGTTTTATTTTATTTCTTTTTCGGAATTTTATGCAATTCGGTGGATATGTTGAGAAGTGCGTTTAATTTTGTATTTTTAAGTTTCATTGTACACCAAGTATAAGCTTTGACAAACACCATAATTGAGACCTAAAGAAAAAACCTGCTTCACGTAGTTCATTTTCCAATATATAGGCAATTTGAATGGAGCGATACAAAGTTGTTACGCATAAAAGCACTACGTTTTACCCATTAATATTGAAAAAACCCTAATGAAATATTAAATCAGTGATTGAAAAGATCTCTACGAAATAGTAGCCAAACTCTAGAAGCGCAATATGTGGGACTCCAAATAGAATAATTAATTGTCACTTTTTAACTTTTCGCTCCTACCAATCCTCCCATTTTCCTGGCGAATTGCTCGAGGAAAATAAGCTTTTTATCACATTCGAATTATAAATAAAATAAATATAGTTAATTGCTCTCCAGACATCCAGCTAATGCTATCACTGTTAGCTAATTGCACGACTGAAATTATGAATATCCACAACCATGTGATGACTGCAATCACATGCATAGAAGTCTGCGATTAATTGTTGTGTGTTGGTCGAAAAAAGAAGTGCCTAGTATCGTTGAATTATATTCCCTCAATAACATCGTTAATTGTCTGAAAGATTACGACGCCGTTTAATAGTACAAAAGCGGCTGAGTAACGTGCATGATTTTACACAACTTGACATTCCCAACAGAATGCTTCCACTAATCATAACAAAGTGTAATAATAAAGTACAACTTTAAGTAGAGACGATGGAACTAAGTCGAACCGGCAAATTTTGTTAATTAACTTTGAAAAATGCGTAAATCGCTTTTTTTTGCCCAAAATAGGGAAAAAGCGTTGATCTGGAGTTCGCTTATTTCTGTTTCCTTAGGGCTATCAATGGCCTATCTTACAACATATCAATGTTTATAGTACATTTAATGTCTAGGATTGGCCAATAAAAACAGTATGGCAGTATCTATTTAAAGGTGAAATAGTTTTGCTCTTCTATGCTGAGTTGCCGTAGTATTTAATAGCTTAAAATTATCTCAAAAGGGGCCAACGTAGTCAAATTTAATGGACAGAAACGCATATATATATATATATATATATATAGTTATATATATATTGAAAAACCTAGGTAGCTGCAACACATGCTGTAATTAGGTTGACTGATGGCGCCTGATAGACGAATATTGCGATGATAATCACAGGTGTTTAGTTCATTGAAAACTTTTTTCATATAGACGTCCGTATTTTACGGTTTAAAATAAATGTAAAATCGACCGTCATTCTGTTGTTTATTATATAACATGGTTCATAAAGTAAGTGTGCTAATTTGCTATACTCTTTTCTATTTGCTACTTCTCTTGGGATTTGAAGTGCAGGAGAACCGGACATTTCTAAAATCTATCAAAATGCCATTTAATTGATCTTATCTTATTTGACATGTTTCATAGTGTAAGCTAAAAAACTGTCATTTTAGTCCTTGCTAATCAAGATGTCACATGAATTTAATGACTCTGTGTCAACCCTAATAATTCTTCAAATATGTTGTATTTTCCTTGAGAAAATTGAAATTTAATAAAATTATTTTGGTAAATATATAAATCAAATATTACAAAAGAAGTTGCAATGCCTTATTATTACTTTTTTAAATAGGCCAAATATATTAACATTTACAAGGATGAAATGAAATAAAGATAGCCCGAAATATCTAGTAAATATTAAAACCAGGTAAAATTGAATTATTTAATAATTTTAGGAAAATAGAAGTGGTGTAGTTTATATACCATTTATCGAGGAAATATTTTTATTTTTCTTGATTATAATTTTAAAATATTCGAGAATTTACTCTGTTTCTTGATTTTTTTATTTTCACATTTTTCGAGAACAATGATGAATTTCATATAATGTCTCAAGCCTTAATTGATTACAAATGGGAATTATAAACAATAAAATCTCAAATTCAATTAAATGTATAGATTTCCACTCTGACTTATTATATCTTTGAATTTGCATGGGTTTAGTATAGTGGTCAAATAAACAAAATTTAATGTGAAATCAAATATATTTAAATTAAGAATTGAGTACAGTAAATTCATTGGCAAATATGGTGAGCTGAATTATTTGGTAAGTTATGAAGATTTAAGGAGATATTTGCTTAAGTTAATTGAATCTGAAAGGGTATTTAAGAATAGTTTTAAATTATAACTAAAAAATGAACTTGAGTTTTCTAATCATAAAAAATTATTTTTACCTTGATTTATGTAAAATGTTTGATCTACTTAAACACTCTAGCATTTAATTGATTTCATTCTAGGTAAACGTTGAAGCTGTAAACAGACCGAATTGAAACGTACTTTCACTTTATCACTTTATTCTTTTTACAGGTATGGTCAGAATTTAAGAAATAGGCCATTTTGCTTTCCTTAGAAATTATAGTTCAACGCCAGTGCGCGAAACTGTAATTACTGTCTAGAGTAAAATTGAAACATAATAATTGGTGGTTTGAGGCAGACGCTATCCCAGTTTGATGGGACTAAAATTTATAAGTTGTTTTAGATAAATATTTTTTTTTAATTTTAAACACTGATTTTCATTTAGAATAGCATAACATGAAAATGTAGCAATCATCTATATTCGATAAATATTCAATTAAATCAAATAAGTTTGCTTGTTTAATTAAACAAATTGACGGAACTTAAACAGACAAGAAGACAGTGGATTCCATTCTGGTAAACCGATAATAGTGCGTAAGGCACTTAACAAAAGTTGATGAAACAGAATATTACTTATTTTGAATGACTAATGTCTACTAAATGGATAGTATTTTATTCCGTAGCTTGGTTAAATAGTAAATAACCAAAAGAGTCAAATATTTAAGAAATCGTCGCCAATATTGACTGTTTGGATGTTGAAATTCAATTTCGTGAAGATGGTTTTGCCGTAGCATATTGCACGATTAATAATTAAAGAAAACTTCTTATCATTTGCGTTTGAATTCACATTTGTCATCGTTTGAGTATTTTATTTGACTTTAAATCTATCGTTCCACCGATAGTCTGAAACCTTCAGGGTGAGCATATCTATCGCAAAAATAAATCAGCGGACTACACTTTCTCATATTTTCTAATAATCAGATTTGAAGTTATTTGGGCGAATTCAGGCGGTATGCTCCGTTTCGTAGGTCATTTAATATCATATGAGACATAGTCAAGTTTTTTGAAGTATTTCATTTCTTAAATATTATAAGCGGTATGTTTTGATGTATACCGATGTAATGGCTTTCGACTGTTAGATTTTGGGAAACCGGTTTTCATATTCAACGATCTTAGACTACCGGCAAGATGGGGAGCTTCAACTATAATATAGTTTTTGCTATTTTTACTATTGAAATTACAAAGGGTTCTATACTTTAATCAAACATTTCAAGTTGCAAAATAACAAAGAAATAAATGTTTGATATCTGATTGCGTGCATTTATGGACAATAGGCATAAGTAAGAATTGGCCTCACCTTGTCAAGATTACAACAAATTGGAAAAAAAGATATCTTGAAAACCTTTGATAGCAGTGACACTTAAACAAATTAATTAGTTTCCGTAGCGCAATCTAAAACTATCATTATTGAGCTCCTTGAATTAGGAGTAAAGAAAAGTGTAGTTAAAATTGTTCGGGGGATAATGATTATTTTAAGGTTTAAAATGCCTAATTTAATTTGAAGTACTTGAAATAGCAATTGAAATTATTGGTTTTTTTATTTTGACACCGAAAAATATCAGCACTTCGAACTGAGGGGTTGATTTGGAATTCGCTCTTTTCCAGCTTATAATGTTCAAGTGTTTTAGTTTGCTTTAAGCATAAATCAACTTTCAAGCATCTTGAGACTAAGGTTAATGTGAGCCATAGTTGAACGCGCAAATTTTTAATTAAAATTCTGACCACTCTAAGCCTTTAGCGTCTGAAAACTTAAATGGCAATCACTTGAATGTAGAGACTGACTTATTAGTCAATCCCCTCTTCAAACACAATAATGACTTTCTTTGTAAGTTAGCAGTCTTCTGAACAAAGTAAAAAAGTTACATATTCACAACGAGTGCCATGATTAGGCTCCATAATGCAAATAGATTTTGGCTATTGGTTTTCCTTTCAACGAATATACATGGACCTAATTCAATTGAGTTTCCAAGTTTGCTTTGCTGATCCCAACTAATACTTTGTGAAACCTGATGAGACCTGATGTAAAATAAGAATGATTTAGCAATGCCAAATCCCATATCTTCTAATATTTACACGCCTTTAATTGCAGCCAGCGAATATTTTACTGGATGAGTGCGGTCACATACGAATAAGCGATCTTGGATTGGCCTGTGATGTCTCCGAAGGGTGGCCAACGGCTGCAGTAGGTACTCAAGGTTATATGGCCCCTGAGGTGCTTCAAAAGGGCATGCCTTACGCCTTCTCTGCCGATTGGTACTCTCTTGGTTGTACCGTCTACAAACTTCTAGTCGGATCCTCCCCTTTCAGACACCACACAAGCAAGAGACGATTCTGTGAGGCCTCACTCGGAGGACAGAAGGTTGGCGACGTTTAATTTTAATTGAAATAAAATGGGAAAAATAGTGACGCTAATTAAATTTCTGTGTTTATTCTAACTCAATTCAATTTTAATTTTAGTTTAGTTTTTTTTCCTTAGAACATGAAGTTTTACAATTGCCATAGGATTTATAAAGTGTGTGGTATTGATCGAATTGTTGCGCAAATAAGCCTCAACTTATTCTCGGTAATCTTTTTTGTCAAAATCCCCTGGTTTGAAAAGATTCTCGAAATTAGTTGAGCTACCGCAGAGTGAGTAGAAAGTTTATTGAACCTCTATCTATTGTAGAGAAAGTATTTAGTTATTTATTTATATCAAATGGCAGGCGTTTTGATAGTTATCATTAGCCCTGGAGCTGACTTCGTGGCTTCACAGAGAGGAGAAGGAACATTAAAATGACAAAAAGTCGAGATAGGAGACTGAATAATGATTTACAGAAGTAAAGGAGACAGACAGACACAAAGGCATAAAAAGGTAAGATGAGTACTGTGAAAAGGGTCGAATATGACAAATAGTCGGGCCATAGTAGTTTGAAGTCAGAAGTCAACTGCCGGTTTGATAGACTTTTTGCCGTATAAGTAAACGTTGTCCAGGATACACCACGTGGAGGTAAGTCTATTGCGCACCCCATTGTAAAGAAAGTATTAGCCATTGAATGTAGTTGACACAACTTGAATGGAAATTAATTGCCTGTACGATAGCATTCTCCCGAATGTTAGAACGCACATGAGATTGCTTAATTTAATTGTAATTAGGATTGTGTAATCCAAAATAGAAGAATTACAAAATGCTTTCTTCTAATTTTTATTTATAAAATTTAATATTTAAATGAATCATTGTTAACTTTTATTTCTCGCCTTACATTAACTTTAGTCTTACCGCATACATGTCCTAAAATATATTGAAGTCAAAATCCACCACCGATAAATGATTGTGGTGTTGGAATAACCTTGATCATTAAAGTTGGCCAATTTTGCAAAAAAATTAATTACCAAGTGCAATAAAAATTTTGTTGTGCTTTTAAGCATAATCA
>UZAE01001911.1:0-11063 GCA_900617975.1 Rodentolepis nana
CCTGGATACGAAATTCACCAAAGCAGTGATACTTTCGGACTCACAGTCAGCAATAAACTCTATTGGAAACAGAGAGACACCCAAAACAGCTGAGATAAAGGAATGTAGAAAACTCTATGAGCTGCTGAGAGAGAAAAACAAAACAGTGGTCCTAAAATGGATTCCTGGTCACTGTGGCATTAAAGGCAATGAGATTGCTGACACACTTGCTAAGAAGGGGACAACGATTTTGCAATGCATGGACCGACCGTTGTCTTTCCACACAATGAAGGCCTTAATCAGGAGAGAATTCCAGACCTCAAGGTTCAACGAACTCAAAGCTCGAACAAAGGAGAAACAGTGGACAGTGGCACTCTCCGACATACCCGACTGGCCAAGAATCGAAGCCGTTGCTGAGTTTAGACTACGTACCGGACACGATTGCTTGGCAAAACACCTTCACAGATTGGGAGTATACACTCAACCCACATGCCCTCTATGTAACCTACATGAGGAAACGGTGAAGACCCACCTGATTCGGTGTCCAGCCCTAAAGACAACGACGGAAAGCCAGAGATACTGGGAAGCAAGAAGACTGCTAATGAACTGCTATTAATTAACTGCTATAAATGTACCCCCCCCCCCTCTTGGGGGAAGCTGAAGTCAAAGATTAAGGGCTAATGATAAATATCATAAAGACTGCCATTTGAAATAAATAGATTGTGGGACTTAATATATTGTATTGCGTGCAAAGTAGCTCGATAGATCTGGAAGGCATGCAAAATTTGGAAAAACGTACTCTTTCTTATTATATCAAAAGATTTGTCAATGCCTATATCTTCTTGGAGTTCACCAATTAGAGGCATGCATTACACGTGTTTCCACAAATTAACCTTAAGAAAGATAGGGACTTATAGTGTAAAAGGACAAAAGATAGCTTACATTTTAGAATTAATTTAACAAAATCCAAAAATGGCATTTATCATGAGTTCATATTAACCCCATTAGAAAAATGTTATCAATAGTAAGGTTTTATTGTTCGACTAACTCGGACGAATTTACATAACCGGGATTAATTTAAATACGATTTTTCAGAGAAAATTGCCTTCTTATCTATTGCAATCAAGAAAATCTATAGTGACAATTTATATTTTAGTAAAATGTGTTTTCCATGTTAAGTTATAATATAACAAAATTTGTACGTTGAGGCAAATTTAATAATTTTGAGCTTTGGTTTCTATAATTGTTAGTTTCAAGAGCTAATATTTACTACTGCATGTTAAAATATGTCACTTCCAATGGAGAAGAAAAATTCTTCTTTGAAAATTTAAAAGGGGATGACAACTTTGTTATTAATAATGAAAGAATATTAGGATTCATATTATAAATTATGGTTATGATAAACTTATCTGAAACCACGAAAAAACGAAAATTTTCTGGACGCAAATTGAAATACCCATCTTAAATTAGACATTCCAAAGTAAATATTGTACAAATCAAAGAGTTCAAAAGCGAAATTGTTCTACATAAATTAGGTCAAAATGACAATGATGTTGTAAAAAACTAATAGATTGAGACATCAATTACGGTTTTCATATTTTGTCATATAATTCAAGCAAAATAATAAGTTAAAGACTACCATTTAAGTTCTAAATTAATTATGTACAAATATTTATGACGAGATTAAAAAAATATTTTAATGTTTTAAACAAGTGCATCAATACATAGTATTTATAGAGAACATTTATATGTATAGAAGGAAAATATAAAATTTTATGTAAAAGTGATGCGTTATTACTTTTTAGATATATCAAAAATTCATCTAATTTGTCCATATGCACAAACCGCCTAGAAGTATGTGATAATTCATGGTTTAATTAACGTATTTAGAAATATGAATTTGCTTGAAATTTGTAATCTAAAGCATTGCCCAAATTATGAAAACTTCACTTCACTTTCTAAATGAGGTGTCCTCAATGGCCATAAGATATGCTGCCATATTATATATATATAGTACTTGTTGGTATGAATATTCAAATATAAAAATGTCAATAACTATTTCGTTTTGCTATTATACATTTCATTTTATGACAAATTTTATAATTATGAAATACCCTGTTGCAATGCCAATATTAGTATGTTGAGATAAAAGAGTAGTTTTAAATATTTTATGCAAGGTACAAATTCCATTTTTCGAAAAATAAGAAAATAAAATATATAACTTTTTTAACGATATTAAACATACTTCAATTTTACCCATTCAATTGTTTTAACTCTTTAGCTAAATTTGGTGTTTCGACCTTAGGGTAACTTGATTTACAATCCACAATATTAGAAACTATGGTGTCTTGCAGTGACAAGTGTCGGAATTTTGGCTTGTCCATTGTTAATCCTAAGGAAAAAACACTTTTTGGCCGAACATGCAGGAGCTGGAGTAAGATTTAGAAATTTATTTTATTTCTTTAGCTCTTATTCTCATCTACTATCTCATCTTCTACTCCATTCTCGCATCTTTCTGGATCGGAATGCTTTCTGTCCTTATCTTTGGATTGGTTAGTAATGAATCTCCCTCAATGACAGGGATGCAGAGTTTGCTTAAGTTGAACCCAGGTATATGATTCACATGACCTATATTTTATTTTATATTCAACATTTTAACATATGGTTAATTTTTTCAAAGGACTGAGCTCCGTGCCACGTGCAAACGACGAGGCGACCTTGATGCAAATAACTACTTTTGACAGCAAAATAAAGGAGGATTACTTAAATTATATGAAGGAATATTTATCTAAATATCCGGAGCAATCCTCCAACTGCAATTTCACATCGGGCGAAAGAATCAGCGGCACTATTCGCGAACCTTGTGAATTTCCTCTCTCACTTCTTGGTCCATGTGCCTATCCAGAAAAATACTTGACGGATAATAATAACGCTTGCTTTTATCTTAAACTCAACAAGGTATTTTTGTTAATATTTTTATTAGTTAATTTTTTTGAACATTTTAATCATATTCTTTCTAAATTACAGATCTATGGATATCTTCCGGATGTTGAGGGAACAAAAATTCACGTGGAGTGTGGTCCATCTGTAAATTTGGTCGTTTTTTTTCATTTCTTTCTTTTGGAGTTATTTTTACTTTATTTTTGATTTTTAGAACACCATGGATAGGAAATTTCTAGGTGAAGCAGTTTACTATCCTCAAGTTGAAACAGCCAATGGCACTTTGTAAGTGACTTTTGATGAGTTTTTTCTTTCCAAGGTCTGACGAATCATTTCGTTATAAAAATTTTACATTCCAGAGGTTATTTTTCTACGGTTGTCTATCCCTACTTAAACCAGAAGGACTATCAAACTCCACTTCTGGCCGTTGTCTTCCCGAAACTTGTACGCAACATGGTTGTTATGATTACTTGTGGCGTTAAAAATGTGGCCGGCGCAGAGGAATTCCGTTTTGATATAGCTGTTGATACAGAAAAATCCATTGCCTTTAGTTAAGTGGCTCAATTTCTCGCTCCTTCTCTTCGACCAAGAAGCTGTAGAGTTCTTCCACAATACTTTCCGTTTCAAACACATACACACCACCAACAACAACAAAAACAACAAAATTTCTTCGCTTTTAGCTCAAATATGGACTTGAAATTAATCTTACTTTAGCACTCTCCTTCTAAAAATCTCTTCCTGCCCACCTCTATCTCCCCTTTTGCCTCAAATCAATATGTAGCTTGTGTATGCTGTAGATTTTATACGTAAAACGCCTGTTATTACACTACGGACTCATTTATGAATCGTGCCTACTTCACTTCTTCTATTTTTTCTTTTTCTGTACTTTAATTCGATGAGATTAATATTACGAAGGACATCGCCTTAAGGATCGTACTTTACGATACCTTTCATCCTAGGTGGCACTTTGCAACAGCCTGTCTCAATTGAGATGACAGAAAGCCCTCTTCCCTCCCCGCCCCCCTCCCCTCTTGTAATGAAGGTTAGATTTCATTGAATGTAGATCTAATTGTATTGGTAGTTAATCAATATATCCACTAAGAGTAGTTCAATTAGTTTACTAAATGAAGGCGTTATGATAAGTGCTTCCTTACATGCTTAGGAGAACATTAAAGAGAAAGCAAGTTTAAACTAGCCTGACTTACGGGAAATCAATAGAGCTAATCTAGGAAAGTTAACTTCTTGCACATATTCCCATATCATGACTCAGAATGAAGGAAAATGATTGCCAAAGCAATTTTGTACTTCAGCAAAAAATTGAAAGAATTTGCATTGAAATTGAGTAATCAACATGCTGTGTATCTAATTACCCTACATCAGGTGTTCACTTTCAATGGTCTTACAAATTAGCTTACACTACTCACTTCTATGTAAAATGATCCCACTTCTACCTCAGTGATCACTAAGTTCACAAGGCTTTATAATCCATCAATTCTTTCGTGATGAGGGGGGGGGGGGTTGAGCACTTGAAATTCTATTCTCGAGGTCTTAGTTATACTATGAAATAAAAAAATAAACTGGACTTAATAAGTGATAACTCAGGGAGTTGAATGGAGTTAAAATTACTGAAAAAAGTTTGAATTTGTAAGAATATTGCGAATAATTTTGTGTTATATCAATGAGGCAATAATAAATTGTTATAAATAGCCACTGTAGCCGTGCGAAAGAAACCAAACTAAAAACTATTTACTTCGGCCATGAGAAACCATGATCCGTTTTAAATACACACACAGTAAAATAATAATTGAAAGTAGTGGTTTAAAACAATATTGGTAAAAATCTCATTTGTGCAAAGTCGAATGACCTCTGATTTTGATACTTCCGAAGCTAATGGGTGTTTGAGAGGAGAAGCCGAAATCAATTTGATCAATTGATTTTCAAGGAGTAAATCCATTGTTACCCCATAAAGTCCATGTTTTGACACAGGTTTAAGTACTCGATCAGTAACCTTCACCTCCTTTTGAACCGTTTTACAATTTAAGAAGCTTTATTATTTACTGTTTAGCCATGAGTAAAATCACTTGCATTGAAAAGCATTGGGTAAGTCTCTCTGTCAAATACACTTAACCACTGGTTGATTGGCCCTAGTGCAGCTGATATTGTGTCTACATCCTGCAAAGATAAACAATTTTTTTGCCGCTTGGAATGGCCTGGAAAAAGCTGTCACATGTTAACCTTAACCATGGCATTTGTCTTAAAGGAACTAATTATATACTCCCATTTCTTTTAGGCACAATTTTTTTGCGAATAAGACTTCTCATGGAATTCTCCCTACTGGCTTAGGCATAGACTTAGCATTTTACAGGCCAATTCTCATCAAAATACCACACTTTTCCACCACCTAATTTAGTCTAAACGTCTTGACTCGATTTATGTGATGCAGGGTATTGGCTATGAGGGGGTCCAGAAATTCATATTGATTAGATTATTATTATTATTATTATAGATACCTCGATCCTATTTCAAGCTCTTTTTGGTAATGAAAATGCAGTAAGTTGTCCCACTCACCTACTTTCTTGCTCTGAGCAGAAAAAAATGTCAAGAAGTTGCCTTCCTTGGCACCAAGTTTACTAGTCAGTTAATGAAGTAGAAAATTTAAATTTGAATTCTAGGTGATTGGAATGGTGAATAGGCCAGCCAAACAGTATCCAATTTTCTTTTCATGATAACAACCCTCCCCCCCTCCTCCACCCTCCTGTTTATACTGATCGGCGCCAGACCATCATGAATTGGATAAACAAAAAAGAGGATGCTAATGCGTGAAAATCTCGATTATTTCATTTCCTGCATCCATTTGGTACACATACGCACACACACACTATCTCTATTTTTAACATAAATAAACAGGACACCACGGCCAAGAAAGACCAAGTTCACCTCATTCAGGTCACACTATTGAAGTACAGTCTTACTGCGACATGGTCACCATTAAACTGTCCCTCGCACCCCCCCCCCCCCCCCCCCCCCCCCCCCACCCCTATCCGCTTTGCACGCACGAACTAGTTGACAAGTTGTAGGCTGTCAGAGTTGCAAACATTGTCACGTACTCACTGTTTAATTTACTAGGATGTCGTAAACTTAGATCATTACTGCCCTTCATTTAGTGCACTTCCCGACGTCCACACTGTGGAACCTTTGCATCCTGTTGAGTGGAATTCCGATTGCACCGATGAAGCTTGATCAAAGTCAAATCACATGAATGCCACATTCCAGTAATGTGATGCTTAATTCGACTCAAATTGGAACATTGCGAGTTTGTTCACCACGTCATAGGAAAACAAACTTTACAATCGGTCTGAGTGTGAGATTTGGAAATGCTGATAGTTACAGAGATTTTACCAACAATTCTCATAATCTGTTTTTCTCTCAATGAAATAATGGCTTAATAGGAGGGGGAGGTTTTTAAACATCCAATCCTCAAAATTTACATTAAAGTTGCTGAATTCTACTTTAGTAGTAAGAATCAGATATTGTTAATTCCTTGAAACCATGAATACTTGTTGAGTCATAGACGAAACAGATAGATGGGGTATAATGATTGCTCACAGTGGCCATTCAACGACAGACAACCACCCCCCCCCACATACTGAAGTCATATATTTGAAATCTTTAAATAATGAACATTGATGACAGAGTTTGAAGTAAAACATTTAAATAAGTAGAGAGACACTACATTTTGTAAAGCCCTCAAATACAAGCTCAACTTTAACGCCATATATTTAAAGGTGACCCTCGTATTTACGTTGGAACATTATAGAGACCAGTTGTCCAGGTGCCAAAGTGACTAGGAGCCAATAGAGGAGGACATACTTAGAGCTTAGGGAAAATATTCCGCAAACTGCCGGGTCAAAGCCAAGGTCTGAGATTCTGGAGTGGAGTCTCAGGTGATAAAAGAAGCGAGTGTAAATACTTGCGCACAATTTGAATTTGAATTATAACCTCATGTTAAGCATGCCATTCTCAAATGCCATTTTAAAGACACATTTGTTTCTTGTTAAATTGTTCACTTAATAGGGACTTGGAAGGTAAAGCAAGCAATACAATATAATTGTCAGGTAATTTTACAGTTAATATTGTCATTTTTGAGAAATATACGAATGTGTCTGGTGCATGGAAGAAGGTAATTAGGTTCAACCATTCGTTGCGATATCAGGCAACGAGGTCGAGGAACAGTTGACAACCACAACCCCAAGTCAAACAGAACAATTAACTGAGTGAAGAACAAATACATTGTAAAGTAAGGGTTAAGTTAGGGACAGAGAGGAAAGTATGAGAGTGGAAGAGGAATGACAAGCGATTGTCCACTTGTGTGCCAAGGTCTATAAAAGGAGCTTTAAATAGTTTCAGGGAGATGGAAAAGCATGAACCGATTGAATAGTTTCTGTCTTCGTTGATCGTGGTGACCAAATGCTCACTCATAGACCGCATAATTGGCTTTTACCGCTAATTAAAGTAAACCATTTAAAGATATTATTGACTCACAGAATTAAAATCACTTGAAATTTCCCATGATGTCGAAGTAACTAGGTCCCAAAGTTGGTGTCGACCTAAATAAAAATTGTGAAAGCTCTTGAGGATTCAGCCTTTAATAGCGGAGCTTATTCTACTGAATTAAGACTTTTCATAATTTCATAAATCAACTCAGATTGCCAGGAAATCGATGAAGATTATACATATGAAACTCTAAAATTGAAACGAGCCTCCTCGCCCCAAATTCCCTTAACATTGTAGCAAATGCTAGGATAATGGGTGATATTCTGATGTTGACCGATTAACCACTCTTGACAAAGAGGATCTAAGGGTTGACAAATGTCAATCATATAATCTTTTCTGGTAACCAGACCACCCCTCCCCTCCCCCCCCCCCCCCCCCCCCCCTCCACTCCAATTTCATACCGTGTTGCTGTTAAAATTGAAGGCGCATTATAGCCAATCTCATAGCCTCGTCCATTGACTATTATTTATTTATATCAAATGGTAGGCATCTTGATGGTCATCATTAGCCCTTTAGTTAACTTCAGACTTCACAGAGGGGAAGGAACATCAAATTGAAAAAAGTCGAGAGGGGGGGGGAAGGAAGAGAAGAGTGTTTCAAAGATGTAAGAGACAAACGCAAAGGTAGAAAAAAAGGTGAGGTGAGTACTGGGAAAATATTCGAATATGGCATAGAGTGAGGTGAAGGCAGTTTGAAGTGAGAAGTCAACTTCCAGTTAATAGACTTTTTTGCCGTATGAATATACGTTGCCCAGGGTGCACCACGTGGAGGTAAGTCTATCACGCACCCCCCATTGACTATTATAGAGTGGGTGAAAAACGTGGTGGGTGAACCAACCACGGATAAAATCCTAGCGCATGAATCAGAAAGTCAAGTCATGAAGGAGGAATAATGGAGTAATGAAAAGTGAACTATATTCATATTATGACAATATGAGCATCTCAATGATTCCATAGCCTCCATAGATTGTCCCATTGGAGTCATTACCTGCGCCAATTGCTCTGATGCACTACCATTAGCAATAACAATGATAGGGTACGTATTTGCGATAGTCTGCAGATCTGGAGGGGGGAAGAGGGGCGGGGGGTGGGAGCTCAGGAACAACCGCGAGTTATGGAGTGACATTTTACAGATAATTTTTGAGACAAAACGCCGGAAGTTTTTGCTCAAATGACGTCCTTATCACCTCTGAAACAGCGCCAGAAATGAGATATTCGAAATCACTTGAGTCCACTTGAAATTTAAAAAAAGACACTCCATTTCACACTACTTCCATAAACCCATTGGAGACAACTATTATCAAATAGATCTCCAGGTTGATAGCAAAAAATGCATTTACTCGCCCGCCTGACACAATACGACATTGAACAGAGGTATGGAATTATTTGCGAGCGTGACTAAAATGACGTGTCCCTATGTGACGGCTATTGGCGAAGCTACTCGTAACAACAGCAACGTTGATCTGTTCACTTGTCCGCGTTCTCTCACGCAACATGTTTATATGTGGTGGATGAAACTTAAATAATCCCCCCATAAATGCGCGATCGTGTTCTTTATCCACAAGAGTGGCTTAGTGAAACGATGAAAGGAGCATTAACTTGGCTCGAGAGCAAATACGCACTTTCCTCTTCACGCTTGACTAATGATCCATTAGTAGTAGTATTAAGCATGGGGGTGGGGTAGCAATTTAAAAACGAATGTATAGAAATCTCCAAGCTAGTGATCAGAACATCTCAAGCACCATGCGCAAGTGATTAACATGATCGTGGATGGTCATTGAGTTGATACTTATTTATCTATATCAAATGACAGGCATCTTGATGGTTATCATTAGTCCTTTAGTTGACTTCAGGCTTCAGAGAGGGGAGGGAACATCAAATTGAAAAAGTCGAGAGGGGGGGGGGAACAGAGGAGTGTTTCAAAGATGTAAGAGACAAGCAAAAAGGTAGAACAAAGGTGAGGTGACTACAGTACTGGGGAAATAGTCGAATATGGCATAGAGTGAGGTGATGGTAGTTTGAAGTGAGTGCATATTCGATAACCAGATTGGCTACCAACAACGGTGATGTATGTCAAATTGGGCCTGGACAGAATTTGAGTTCCTCAACAGGCGCACACCAAAGTGTTTTCTCTTTAACGGAAATCGTGACGTAGAACAAAATTTTCACTCAATTTTATACTGATAAGTCCCTTTTAAACCCCTATTTACTCAATAGTTCTTAGAAAATAAAAGAAAAAGAACTAGGAGAATGTTAATCGAATTGGTTGACAGACTGGAATGAATATCAGCCAACTGGAAAGGTAAAAAAACAATAAAAATCTAAATTGATATATTTATTATTAGTATTTAATAGTTACTAAATATCTGCCTAAGTCAACGGAAGCCTTAGTTTTTTTTTTCAAATTCAGTGATTAGAAATTAAAATTGAGACTATCTATTTGTGCAAACTTGCCAAAAGGCTAGGCCCACTCCTCTTCAATTGTGTAATTTTCATTCATTGTCATTTTTATTTTCATTGGCTTACAATTATCAATCAATATACCTTCTGAAACATACTTAAATTTTTCCTCGTCAAAGTTGAGATTGACATTAATGGGTGGACTGCATCAAAGAATAGACAAGACGAATGCTTCAAGTAGTTCTGATCGAGTATTAATCGAGAATGCTTGTTAACTTTGAACTGTCCCGAGCATTGTCTTAATACACTCAAAAGATGGGCCAAATGTGTATATCAACAAATTGGCTTAACTTTGCGTTCATCTGCCTAAACAGAACTCATTTTCAATACCATATCTCGATGTGATGCACACATGGCAGTAATGTGCTTAGGGGTTTACAATATGCTCAAGTTGTCTACATATTCCAAATGCTCCACCACCCCTCCCCCACCTTCGACATTGGGCGACCACTCTTTTCCCGCAATGCTCAAAATTTAAGCTCCAAAATCCTTTGAGGTGGCACAGACTTTCTATTATATAAATTGCAGGACTATTTCAGAGAGCATTTGGTCCTTTTTAGTTTCTTGAAAATGATCTCCGCACTTACATTTGAAAGCCTTAAAAATCAAATTGTTCTCCATCACACTAACATACGCTCTAATTTAAAGTGGCTCAAAAAAATTCTAAAGTTTCCTAGATGAATGCTTTCTCTCCTAAAAGCCAGCTTTGACGACGTTTTCCTCTGAATGTTTATCGACAAGCGACCTCCGACTTTGCAAGTTCATATTGGGATCACGGGATGTGCGATAGACTTACTTCCACGTGGTGCACCCTGGGCAACATATACTCATACGGCAAAAAGGTCTATTAACTGGTAGTTGACTTCTGACTTCAAACTACCATAACCCCACTGTATGTCATATTCGACTACTTTCACAGTACTCATCTTACCTTTTTTCTACCTTTGTGTCTGTCTCTTTTACATCTCTGAAACACAGTTCTCTTTCCCCCAACCAACTCGACTTTTTTCACTTTGATGTTCCATCCCCTTTGTGAAGCCCGAAGTCAGCTAAAGGGCTAATGATAACTGTCAAAACGCCTGCTATTTGATATAAATGAATAAATAAATATTGGGATCAATTCATTCCTAG
>UZAE01001912.1:0-11059 GCA_900617975.1 Rodentolepis nana
ATATATATATATATATATATATATATATATATATAATGAAAACATAGACATACTAGAAAAAGAATTTTCACTCAAAAACCCAAATGAGGTTCATAGACTTTATGAAAAAAACTATTTTAACAAAAATACAGGTGCTTCAAAGAACTAACGAATAGTATTCGAATATTATTTGAAAAGCAATGAACCGAATTATCAAAAATTATAAGGCAAAGGTAAAGTTAAATTAAAAGTAAAAATAAAAAGTGAGAGAATTAACAAATTTTATTTATGTCATCTTTTTGATGCACGTGAATTTGCAGTTTTTGATAAAATAGGTTAAAGTTATATTAACTTAAACTTGTTTGTTTTAATCAGCATGAAAATGGCGGCATCTACGCGCCAAAAGCGTTTCAATTTCAGCGCGGCTATTTAGTGTTTTTAACTGAAAACTTAGACATGAATTTTCCTGATTCAACAATTGATTCACTTATCGAACTTGTCTGGACGGAAAATATAGATGAATATCATCTAGATGCACTTAAGGGTCTGTGGATTTTCCTTGCATATTTAGACATAATTTTTTGCTTATATTTCAATTTTGAATCTGTTTCAGAATGGGGCCATCCCTTGTCTAAGTTAAATATGCTTGAAGCCACCTATGAACCATCGAAAGCCCTTAAAAATAGTATACATTTTCTTCTGTGTTTCATTGATATTTTTGCTAGATTCAGGTTTAAAAACCCTATGTACTACATGTGATATATGCAGTCAGGAGTTTAGAGATTATGGCAATCTCTTTCGACATAAAGCTCGCGTTCATCAATGCGATCAATCTTGTCCTTACTGTCGAAAGCCGATTGATAGCCATGATGAGTTTCACGATCACCTAAGGATATCACATAATGGTATGCTTCAATATTCTCCTTAATACATCGTTTACAGTGCCATACAAGTGCCCCAGTTGTCCTGCAACTTTTGAGGAGAGACGGTTACTAGAAACTCATTATGAACTAACCCATGGAGGTAAATTCATGCTGGTTTAAATCAAAGTGATGTGTGTCTATGTGCATAAGCAAAAGTGTTGAATTGAACATCGTGTCACTTTAGATGGGATAGCTAGATTCTGTTTCCGGTGCGGAAAAGGATTTGCCACTTCGCAAAGCTATCAACGTCATTGTCAAAGTGTTCATGAACAGCGAAAACCTGTACGAAACCACGCTTGTGAACAATGTAATATGGCCTTTGCTTCAACTCAAGCTCTGAAAACTCACATAACGAGAAAACACCCAGGTCATTTTTTGATTTCTCTCATTCTGCTTCCTTCTCGTGTTTATTTGCATTTGACTCGAGTCATTTTTTTCCTTTTAGGGTAAAGGTTGATTGGATTGTAACACCTTTCTTGTGCAGCTTTGTCCTTTGTATTCCCCCCCCCCCCCCCCCCCTCCCCCTAAAGTATATCAATGTAAGCCAATAAAATGGTCTTCATTTTACATAAGTCTTAAAATACCTGATTTATAGTAACTAAGACTAATATTGAATAGTCACTACGACATTGTCGTAATTCCTTTTTTAAACAATTATACCCTGAATTTCTTTCAACAGTAAATTCATTTTTTGCCGCTTCTTTCTCGGAACGAACGGTTCACAACTCTATAACTTAATTCAGTAGGATTCAAAAGTAAGTGCAGCCATAAAACAGCAAATTCGTTAGGGTCTATTGTTGTGCACTTGCTTGAACAGAACTGGAAAGTGTCTAAAATATTTGAGTGAGTTATTCTAATTATTGACTAAGCTTATCTATTTCGGTTGAATATCACTTAAATTGTCCTTTTTAGCAGGAGAACACATCACAATTTCCCTCCTAGAATTCTCCATTGCATTACCTCTCACTGTTTAAATCAATGTTTATGAAAAACGTCTTTTTGAAGGTCTCGATATATTGATTCGAACGAAAGGTTTATTTCAGCTAAAATCTCACCTTCAGACCCCGTATTATATTTTATAAATTTTATTGAAAATCCCATTGGCTTTTTAACTGAATTTGTTCCACTAATTAGAAAAAGGCAAAATGTTAATCATGAAAATCAATGATTGTCTGCTCGTTTCCAAATATTTCATGTGAAATTGGTCATATGAATAAGGTAGTCTAAACTAATGAAAAACATTTTAAGGCAATTTAATAAATTAAATTTAAAATAAATTTATTCTGTGGAAATGCGTTTAAAATAACTTGGAAAAGGCGGTAATGATGCTTCTGACTGAATCCAAAAGCATCTTAGTATTGTAAAAACGCCATCAGTATTTCCAAACTTCTAGGTTTCTCAATATTAAACATTTCCATTAGTAATTAATTCAATTACACCAAAGTCTTGCTTTACATCCTGAGTGAAGTAAATAAAATTGTTATAATTCTACCATTTTTATTTCCAACTCAATAAATGAAAATAAAGATCAACTCGAGTGACCAAGCGAAAATAATTAGCCTAGTAAAGTAATGAAAGCAGTCGGGCCACACAGTGTCTTTGCCATATTTTAGCATCATGGGGATAGTTAAAAAATATGCGTGTTTACCAAGGAAAGCAAGAAGTGGACTGAGAAGTATTGGAGTACCGAGACCACAAAGAAGGTGGATCGTAAATCCCATCTCGAAGGGCCTTTTCGCACTCCAAGGGTTTGACGACTGATTGCCGGTGGAAGAAGGCAGCAACACGTTTCCTCAGTCAGTCCACCAATGTACTCCAGGGTTACTTCAACTAACTGAAGAAATATAAAGCTTTTAACTGAGTATAAAGCGTGCGAAAAAAACAAATTTGACAATTTCAGTTACTGGAGGCATAACGATTCCGAGGTGAAGAGTGAAATGATTCGATTTAACAAGAACCAGTCAATGTGACAGTTTGCACAAACTTTTAGAGCTTACCTCTTTATCCGTAGTCTGAATAGCTATCATGCTGACGGTCCTTCTTCGCTCTAACAAAATAACAAGAAATCGCTATTTGAAATTTAGAATGAGACTTCTAACAGACGAGTATAGTGAGATGCTTATTAGGTTACTTGCAAAAAAAACAATTCGAAAATGCTAAAAATCGTATAAGCATTACTAATCGTCGTATATCATAGAAGTGCTCAACATACATCTATAGAGTTTGGATAAAGGAACAAAACTAGTACCATCTAGCCTTCATTCATTAAGGGAACGAAACAACTTTCAGAACAGTTAAAACACTGCCCTCAGAATCTTGCCTTCTCCTTAGTAAATTAAAACTTAACCATACTTCATACTAGGACTGTCTTAGAGGTCATTAAGTTGCCTTGAAAACCACAGTAA
Organism: Rodentolepis nana; assembly: GCA_900617975.1. Taxonomy (NCBI): domain Eukaryota; kingdom Metazoa; phylum Platyhelminthes; class Cestoda; order Cyclophyllidea; family Hymenolepididae; genus Rodentolepis; species Rodentolepis nana. Next base: position 3,308 of record UZAE01001912.1, read on the forward strand.
ATTAATGAAATGGAGTCAAACTTCTCGATTTATTAATAAATTAATAGTTGTTACATTTAATTACCACAAGGTGCTTGTGCTGATTTAGAGCTAATACAGCAATTCCTGCAGCCGTTATCTACGTCTACTAACCACATGAATCATTGTAGAGATAAGAAATTGCTCTGTTGGTTGATTAATGTGTCAGAACAATAGAAAATTATTAATACGGAAATGCTAAATTTTCTGCAATGAGTAGGCCATATCGAGTAGATTCAGTCTATATTGACAAATATTGGAATCATAGCATCCACGCTGCATGAAGGTTAGTAGTCAGCTGATGCATGTAAACGTATTTCCATCCTGAATCTTGCAAAAATTATAAAGTTAATGAAAAAGGGATTCCTACAATCTTCTGTGTCTAATTAAGTACCACCAAAACATAATTAAACAGAATCTTCTCGCCATTTTATAAAATGAGGTAAGGAGATAGTTGAAGAGGTAATTTTGACTTATATAAATAACCGCAGGATCAAAGGTTTCTGGGCAAAGTCAGAAGACATTATGATGATTTATGCAGAAAAATTCTTATTCGACAAATAGATATAAATAAGCCAACAGTTGTTTTTTCCAGGGTACCACTAAAATGAGCATTTATAATTAGCTCCCTCATTCTTGCTTTTGTAAGGTTACAACAGAGTTTGTAGATTCTACATAAGTGACCATTTTCACCTAATCTAACATAAATACTATTAAAAATCATAAGTAGCCAGAAATTGTAAGCGGCTTACGGGCAGTTTCTTCAAAGCGCAGACTGTAGAGGGTTGTTCGAAAAGGAAACCGCTACTGTGTAGAGGAAGCAAAAGAAAATGTGGAACGCACTGTTATCTTCCGGGTACATTACTAGAATATCACTAATAATTGTGGTTCCAAAACCATTGTAGAAAGTTAAGTACCCCAACGAGCTTTGCCTTTAAGGGATAGAATTAGTAGTATTATGAAAAATAGTATCGTGAGTGGAGGTGACGTTTCATACAAAAGCAATGATTAGAGTTGTGGTACACTAATAGCAAGTCAAATCAAATTAAGTCGCCATTGTGATTGTACGGTATTCATTCCCTCTCAAGACCCTAATGACTAATCACTTCTCTTTCTCCCATAAATTAATCACCAATGCTTCGTGTGGTCTCCATTACCAACAAAGAATCGCACAGCAAACCGCCAAATTGATGGCAACCTAAATCGAAATTTCGTACGCATCTGTTTTAATCCCAATAAGGCTTAGAGGAAGTAGAATAAATCAGTAGATTTATGAAGTAGTGGATTCACTTATCAAGATGTAGTATCCCTGCCACATTTCTTTGAAAAAGTTACAACTTAGGGGTTAAAATAAACGGAAGACACACATGATAGTAGTTTACCAATAAGACTTGGAGAAATCAATATCTAGTTAACGAACAATCTAATCTAAACAATAGGAAACAGTACTAATCACATCTTTTCAGGAAAATATGCTTTAGGCTGATGAAGTGTCTATGCCGTTCTCAGAACAGGGTATTTTCACCTGGTCACCAGGTCGATGGATCATTGATACTTGAATTACCCACAACACTGAATTGTATTCCTCCTCCCCTTGTTTTGTTACTTTCTCACGAAAAACGTGGAATATATGAAACACGTGTCAGACTGTTTCATGTGAAACCATTTGGAACTTTTTCTACACTCATTTCTTACTGACGTGATAGCATATTAATAAACAACCTTTTCTAATATATTTTATAGCAAGAGTTGACCTTTCGATAGGTCTGTGAAGAAGGGTTAAAAGTGCCAATAGATATAGAACGATTTTAATTCCACGTCATTCGAATAATTGGACACATTCGAACCTACTATTCCAAATTGTCAAACTATTTCGTCCTCGAATTATAAGAGCAAATTTACATAATCGAATTATTGCTGCTGTTGCGAAATAACATTTCTACCTGCTTATGAACAAGAAGAGGCTGTTGCATCCTGTTAATTGATAAATGGAGGCTTAAAAGCATAAAGATAAGTATCACAATCTAATAGATTGGAGTTCTTGTAAAAAAAGTTTCAAAATAAAAGGGGGAATTAAGCAAGAACAAACAATGCACACTATGGGATAAAAGAGCCATAAAACTATTCATTTCCATAGTAAAACAACCATCACACGAACAATGAATTCACATGAACAGTAGGCTTATGGAATGACCCTCTACATGGTTCAAACACATTTATCGAGTAATTGGGCGTGATTTATTCAAAGCGTAGAGGTGACTACTTCAGTCGCACCATATAAAAGAATGCCAAAACAAAAATGAGCGTTCCTCAAACTTTATAAGTATGGCCATGTCGAGTTTTAAGAATACATTTTAACATTTTTTCATTTCAAATGGTAGACGTTATGATGGTTATCATTAGCCCATTAGCTGACTTCGGACTTCACCGAGGGGAGAAGAAGACAAAGTCATAAAATGTTGAGGTGGGGGGGGGGGGGACAGAAGAGTGATTCTCAGATGTGAAAGAGACAGAGAGTCACAAAGGTAGAGAAAATGGTAATGTAAGGTGAGTACTTTGGAAGTGGGGTAACAGAACACAGAGTTTGGTCATGATAGTTTGAAGTCAGAAGTTTACTACCGGTTAATAGACCTTTTTGACATATAAATATACGTTGCCCAAGGTGCACCACGTGAAGGTTAGTCTATCGCGCAACCCACATTTCAACAAAAAAAGTCAAAATAGAAGATTTAAGGAAACTTATCAACAACAAGGGGACAGCATAATCACTTAGAAAAAGGATGAAAAATCGAATTACTGGAAAATAAACCAGAATCCTAACAAGGGTTGAAAGAGAGGTTTCAAAACATGTAGGGTAAAAAGTCAAAAGTTTCCACTTCCCTCAATTGATAAAGCTCAATAAGTCGAGTTCAAACGCTCCCAAATCCAAATGGTTTACATTATTGTAAAGGTTCAAGGGTAATCGGAAGATTGATTTGAAAAGATGGTCAAACTATTTTAATTCTCGTTTAATGAGCACAAGTTGTTATTTGAAGATTATAAAACAAAAATGTCTTTAGCGCCTCTACTCTTCAACTTACTTTGAAAAATGTTGCCAAATGATCAATTTTAGTTGGGAGAAGTCATCATTAAATATCCTCGAAATGAAAAAAAGGAATCAGCGTTAAATGTCACGATTACGAAACAAGGAAAGAATAAACATTTCCGAGTATTTTTAATGAGAAGCTTACAATGCACCATCCATGTTCTTAAATAATTTAAACTATTGCAGTTCATCGAACCAATCACAAAACCGAAAGCAACATCTCCTGCGGCATCTAATTATTGGAAAGTTAGTGGAAAGTAGAATAAAAGAACTAATATAGGTAAAAGGGCAAAAAGCAGTTAAATGCTCATTTTCCAGGAACTCATCACCGATACCAGACTTAGTGGCAATAGTAGGCTGAAACAATTTGGACGCGGCAAAGGACACCTAACGAAAATAGGAAATATACGTGAATATATTCATCATTATTAAACTGCCGAAATGCATATACCCAAAATGCTTTAAAACAGCAATTTAGACTAGCAACAAAAGGTAAATAAACTGATCTTATATAGGCGCCTACTAAGGTAGACTTAGAAATTAAAGTCAAATAAGGTGCAACTTACAAGCAAATAGTGGGGGAAGATGAAAGTCATTGCAGAAAAGAGAATCTTCTTCATATTTGGCATTGATGGATTGGGCAATCTTGAGTAGATTGCATTAACTTGGCTGAAAAAAATTATAAGTACATACACCTACAATTGACAACAAACAGAACTAGTAATGATGAGGACACAATGCAGAAGTGTCAATAGTAAAACAATCCGCCTGACAAGCAAGGGCGCCTAAAGAGTTAAAGCATGATTAGTTCAGAATGATACCTTTTCTATATGATGAGCGTCAAATAATTCCCTGATAGCAACATTGAAGCCGACCAAAATCCCGAATAACAAACCAATTACCCTAAATGAGAAAATAAATTTAAAAATCCATACTATGTCATAACCTAACAATTCTTTTTCAGCAACTTCATGAGTCTTTAAGGCTCAATAAACGGGGATTAACTAAAAAAGCATCAAAACCTGTTCGTTCAAGAAAGTCGCATCTTAACTAATGTATGTCTCACTGAAATGAAATGCAAGAAAAATAATGTAATAATGGCTGCCAATATGATGCCGCACTAATGATAATAATACTAGGTAAATTTTTACTTTATGAAAGAAAAAAGGCATGGCAAGGAGACCAACTCCCATATTACTGTCAATTATGTCAAAAATGCGAGGAACTAAATTGTCGGTGCTGTGCTAAAACACAAAATTGCTATTAAATCTATTTTACCATATAGAGAGACATTGTGGTACAAGACTATTTTTGCTAGCTTCAATGTGCTTATACGCGTGTAAAATAGCTGACCTAGATCAGAATTGTTTCAAATAATAAGTTAAAACGAGTGCAATCAAGATTTCATTATCAAAAGATAAGTAAATAAAACGATATTATAAATCATTTTTTGCATTATATATGCGTTTTCAGTTGAAATTGAACATCAGTAACGATTAATGTTATTGTTATTTTGGAATATATCTGCAAGTTATTTCACATTTAAACATTTAAAATAGTCTATAACTGGATTAGCTATTCATTAGAATGAACATGGAAACCCTCAGCATAGATTTTGATAGCCATAGAATGCTACTATAAATGTAGCAATCAACATTTTTTATTCGTGACTTTATTCAAATTCATCAATGCTCTTTACACGATTGTAATCTTAACTGATTTTCAATTCGTTTTTCGCGCGTTGGAGTCTTTATTGAATGTCATATTCATTACAATTATGAACTTAATTCCCAATACGATTTTTATTAGTTTATTAAATTTTATTTAAATTAGTAACATTTTAAGCTTTGTAGAATAAATAATTGATAAAATATTTCAAAATAACGCGAATGCCTTGATATTGAAGATGAAAACATAATATAACCAGAAAACCGTACACTGTCTTAGTACATTGGCCTAATTTACCTTCTTTTGAATGCTTGATCAAATCAGAGCAGCAGAACCTTTGCGTCGGATATGGTGCAATTTACGTAATTTTTAGTCTGTTATTAATTGGAGTCCATTTTCGAAGTAATAAACATAATGTTAATGAATCGTAGTTAATTTTAATCGAATGTGGGTCAACTCTTAGTAATGAGATTTCTTGAAAACCTTCGACATTACCTCTACCTATCTCATCGATCTGACAACGCAAAGGTATTTGTAAATTTGTTTCAAATATTATTTAACTTGGAAAGTTATGAAATCTCTGAAAATTAACTAATTACCGAATATATCATTTAAAACGTCTATTTTTACTGATAATTAGGCAGAAATCTTTCAAAGGATATTTCTACCCAAAATAAATCCACATGCTTAAATAAGGTTAAATATAAATAAACACACACACACACACATATATATATATAATTTCGCATTCTGGTTTATGGGTAGTCAATTTAAATTTCAACTGCTCTTAGATGCTTATATATTGATGATCAATGTTTCGGTTTTTCTTCATATATAAATAATCTATATTCTAAATCCAGTTAGATTAATAACATTTAGCATCAAGATTAAAAATCTCAAGACTTATCAGATTTTACTGTTCAGGAAAAAAGATAGATAGGACTGTTACAGTTATAGCACAAATCACACTTTGATCTCGTCCCAACAATGTAAATGGTATGTTTATATAACTGTGTGCGAATACGCTTAAGCACACACACACCGAGACCCCACATTTGCATTTACCGATATCCTGTCATTTTTGAACGTCAAACAACGATTAATTTACTCCATTTATAGCAGAAAGCCACACACTTTCCTTCCAACAATCGTAAATTTGCAACATCCTTTGAACAAATGGAGATATACATATCGATACTTTGTTTGCATCGGAGGCAGCAAAAGACACAGCAAATATATACTAGTTTTCTCCAAGACGCAGTCACAACTCTATGTGCAATACTAACTCCTTCCCAAAAATACAAATGTAAATAGATCGCTTCCGAATCAATAAAATTATTCCATTGATTAAATGCAGATGCCAAAATGCATAAATATACAGTAATACAAGTCAGCAGAAGGAGTTAGCGAAAGCATGCAAATGACTAAGAAAGAGAGAAAGGCAAAATGAGATCAAGAAAAAGTGAAAAAACTAGAAACTAGAGCGAAGAGGAGGCATATACAACTCCAATTTAGAGAAGATCAAGCGAAATCAGGGATGCGTCATGACTGATCGTGTATCCGAAGGTTCTTCGAAAACAGATGGTCGCTTTTCGAAGGCAGCAAACAGACCAGGTGGCAATAATTTAGCAGCATTGATTCCTCTGAAGGTCACCCGTGAAGGTCGCACGAGGACACCGTGATTGGGGGAACAGGTAAAGTAACGACGACCGGCGACTGCGCCGTCATGTCGACCATGTGGACCACGTAATTCCACGCCCAACCAAAGGCCATCGGTGAAATCTACTGGTCCTATATATCGAAGCGTTCCTAAAAAGACGAAAAATAGACTCGCTATTCACCGAGAAAACTGCTAGAAAGAGCCATGAAACGATAAAAATGAAAAAAGCATATGTCCAACAACTTTTGGACACGAAAAATTGAGTGCAATTGACCACCTCCAATTTTGTTACCAACAACGAAAGTTTGCATTACTCACTTTATTAGCTGGGATATCGACTTGTACATGAAAAAAAAATTGGAGACGCAAAATCGAAAAGGCCTCAAAATTTGAATAGCTATAAAAATATCATGGAGTATTGAGAAATTTGAACTAATGCTAAAAAAACGAACTTTTAACGAAGCAAAGAGAACCTCAAGAATTATTGCCGAGGCAACGGTAGGAGAATCATATAACACTGCTGGAACAAATATCTAACGTTATGAACATTCAAACTTTAAGACTGGATATTTCCTTACTTAAACCTTCTCGAGATTCTCTGGCTCTAGATGCTTACGTTTTCTTTCCTTTATAAACACAAAAAGCAGATCAGAATATCGCGAATCGGTGTGCAAAGACTGAGGAAGCCTTCCGAAACAAACTCACTGACAGTCCAGACGATGAATAAGTTAGACAGCTGTTACGAAGACTGACATTGTAAGGCACAAAAATTGCATCCACACAACAATTTCGGACCTCCAGCTTGGTAAGACTATATAAGTTCCATAATGTGGGGTGTACGATAGACTTACCTCCACGTGGTGCAACCTGAGCAACGTATACTCATACGGCAAAAAGTCTATAAATCGGCATTTGACTTCTGACTTCAAACTACCCGACCCCCCTAGTTGTCATATTTAACCCCTTCCACAGTACTGACCTCACCTCTGTGAATCGCTCTTCTGTTCCCCACCTCTCGACTTTCTGCAACTTTGATGAACCTTCCCTCTGTGAAGCCCGAAGTCAGCTAAATGGCTAATGATATCTATCAAAACGCCTGCCATTTGAAATAAATAGAGTTCCATAATGTATCTCAATAAAGTAGGACAAAAACTGTATAACTACGTTGGCCGAATCGATAGCAATTTTGAACTTTCCAATTTTTTGTCATTTCGAATGATCATTTCAAATGTCTCCTATTCCACATGGTTTTCGAGAACTCTGTGAAACCGACTCCCAGTTCTTAAGTAAATGAAAACGTCATTGCGAAGGAAATTACTAA
>UZAE01001913.1:0-11053 GCA_900617975.1 Rodentolepis nana
TGTCATCGCATGCCTGCATGCTAGGATTGGGAGGTGCGGCGTTACAACTCTGTGTGCAGCGACCGTACAAACAGTGGCCAATCATTAACCTCTGTTTGTTTAACCTAATCCCCCATCCTGATCATGAGTAGCTCCCTGCGTGTACACTTTATCCGCAATACTCGTACTGAATAAACGTGTTCCGTGCTACACGTCTGTTTACTTTATAGCTGAGCTATATCTTAGCTGGTTCTGGGAGTCTAGCTAGATGTTGGAGAAAATGCTATAGAGATTTCTGAGTCAGTCAGGCTTTACTATGGTAGCAATCCGCTACAGACTCAATTTAAAGCTGTAATAGAATTTAAAGAAAAATGTGCTATAAAATAAACTACATTTATGATGATGGTTACTTTAACAATCCGGATCTTTTCAAGTAAGTTATGGATTATATTTGGAGAACGTTTTATAGTAAATAATAAACAAATTGAATTATAAGTTTCTGTCCATACTTGTAGATCATAATCACACATAAAGCAGCAGTCATTGTAATACTGGCGTATTTTTTAAATTGTCAATTTTTCTGAAATGTAAAATAAACGGGATTAACTCCTGACTACTTTGAGGATGTGAAACAATTTTTTTGTAAATGCTCACTCCTTCATTACTTTCCAGCCTCTTGTTGATAATTAAAAGTGTGCTCCAAGAGATGGAGGGATTCGTTGTTACTTTGAATCTGATGCTCTTGCTGAGGGTGACCGTTTTGTTGCGGATTATAGCCTGGATTTGTAGCTAGAGGTTGCAAATGGAATGCTATATTTATTCCATTTTTAGTATAACCATCGTTTTGCCATGTTGATATTTCGAGTTCGTTGACATATTTGCTGTTTTGGCCAACTTGTAAAGAGTTCATTTCAGAAGAGTTGCTCGCTTCCATTTGGAGTTCATCAAAAATTGTCGGAGGACCTAGATAGAAAGCATCTCTATAAATTAGTGAATTGAACTATCTCTAATTTAAATTAATAACGGCAAATGTAAGTTAGGTAATCTGTACATCTTTTCCTAACCGATTTTAATCTATTTCTGAGATTCAGTAACTGATTAGTTAAAGTAATCATTTTCTATTCACCATTTCCTTATAATTTCGTATTATAATGGGATGGAGTAAGATTTTCTTTTGTCACTGTAGTTCGGTTATTTCTTACGGTAATCTGACAACCGACAGCGCAGGTTGATCATGGTCCACACCAAAGCAAATGAACTACTAGCCACACATACACACAATGCATTTAAGATAGAAAATTGTCGACATGCCCGATAACAGTATGTCCCCTAGAAGATCATCAAGTCTCACTGAACCGATTGTATTCCCTGAACCTTCCACATTGTTGTTTGGCAAAGTGTTGGCAGCTGCAACAGCACTTCCGATTCGTCTAACTAGATAACCGGACACCTTTTGGAGGGTTGGAATTAGTAGCAACAATTCGCCAAATCGACCTTCAGGAAGATATTGGTTGTCGTTCATTACATTCATAAGTTCCATTTGAAGGCGACTTCTTGAGGCTTCTACTGTAATTCTTCCATTGTTTGACATAATCAAGTGACCTTTAAATGAAAGTTATTTAAGACAATAATTTATCACATTGTAACATGTTACTACCAGCAATAGTGTCATGGCTTACCAAGACATGTGCTCTAAGTTGGTTAAATCGAACTAACTGAAATTTTTTGCCTCCGATATACTATATCCTTAGGTTAAAAGTTGACTAAAATATAACTTAGTGGATAATCCTACACAATCGATAGTAGCAGAAATGAACATTGAGATGACAATAAGGACAGTCTAGCGAAGTAATATTAATTTTCACAGAGGAGATTATGATTTGATAAAATAATTTTAGAAGCGCTTCTTATTAAACTCTGACAATATGCTTATAAAAAATAGAACGCCAGTTTCGTCAAACATGGGTAAATTTTTAACTATATTGAACGATAAATAATGTGAGTAATTGAGCATTTAAGTCCATTATGAATTTATTGCCAATCTCGATCATTCCCTCAACTTCAAATGTTCTTTAATCAAATGCTTTCAATTCATTCATTATTTGAATTATTAGTTATTTTAAATCCGCGTGGGTGAATTTTTGTTGTAAATAAACCCCACATAAATGGTCCCACATTTATGTCTTCAAAAAGATCTTTCAGTCTCTTATGAATTGCAAATTTGGGTTCACTGGGACTAATATTTTTGTTTGCCTGCGATGAGAATTTCAAGGGTAAAAGCTCAATACCTTGAATATTAATGTTAGAAGTAAGAACCCATCATATAGCGCTACAAGGTACTTACTTAAAACTGATGATTTGGTTGCCGATATGCATTGATAGTTTCAAATCGCAGTCATTTGGTTTCCTTTCCCTAAATTTCGGTCTTAGTGAGTCCCACAATTTACTGCAGAATCTGACTTCAAGCATATATATTAACGCTGCACTTTTAGATCATTCAGATGCCCATTGTGGCTTCAATACATTTAAAATGAAAAGATGAAATAATTTACACAAAGGATTTCTTTGGAAAATTCTCCACTAATAACTCAATTTATTGACTGAAAATGTCTTCTATTTATTCTCAAGCGATAATTTTTTGTGGTAAACTTAGTACGCGTATTTAAGGCCTGTATAATTAGGCAGAATGGCTCAGACAAGACTTTTATCCCACATTTCAAAAAGATGAAATTGAGTTTAAAAGTTTTGCAAAAAATTGAAATGTTACAAACTAATGATAGAATTATCTTACCTGCACACAGGAAGATAATTGCTTTTAAGCATATGAATTCCATTTCTCCAATAGCTAATTCCAGGAGTGGTCTGTAGATTGTATTGGCAATGACTTTCAAAATCGCATCCAGATTGTTATCGTCGACACAGCATGGCACAAGAGGATATTCCCCACTTCCAGCCTTGATAACTCCAAGAAAAGCGGAATTTAGTCGCTGAAATAAACCGGCGAAAGTACCAGAGTCACTGGTTTGTTGTGAAGAGGAACATATTGCTTGCCATACTATGCTCAGTAACAATAACTCTCCTGCATTTCCTCGCAGTAGTGCTAACTGAATCATAAACGAAAGATGGTTATGGGTGAAATGGTGTAAGCAGTTAAGTTCTTTAAGTTTGCTTTCACCTGGTCTGGCATATCGAGACTAGAAAAACATTCCAGTTGCTTTGCCCAGTTAATCAATCGGAAGAGGTGAACTTTAAAGGCGGAACAAATGTCGGATACGGTTAGTGGACCGCTTGAGGATATCTCTTTGGGTTCGATTGATTCTGCAGACTCTTTAGACTCTACTTCCGCGCGCAATAGTGTGCTGATATCGATTAACGTGCCATTCAATCCTGGTGCATCATAAAAAGACCTCCTATTACTAATTTTATCCCTCTCATGCTGGACGGCTGCAATTCAAAGCTTACGGTTTAATAAATATTTTATTGATAAATAGTAAGTAGTATGAATATATGAACTTGCCTGCCCTGTTCATTCCAACTCTGAAACATTTCTTAAGACGACAGAACCTGCATTGGTTCCGCATGTCTTTGTCTATTGTACACGTTCGATTGTATCGACAACTATACGTATGCTTTCGACGTACCGATCGCCTAAAGAATCCTTTGCACCCATCACAAGAGTAAGCGCCATAATGCTTGCCTAGTAAAATTAAAACAATTTTCCTTTATATTTATCTAAGTAATTATTCAGAACCAATCACTTATTTCAATAAGCACTTAATTCAAGGATAAAGAGCAATATATAAATATATACTACTAAATACTGTAGTGTGGGGTGTGCAATCGTTTCATATCCATGTGGTACTTGTACTCAATAAAGTTTAAACCGGCAGTTGACTTATATAAACAAATATTGAAAAGATGGGGTGTGCGATAGACTTACCTCCACGTGGTGCACCCTGGGCAACGTATACTAATGCGGCAAAAAAGTCTATTAATCGGCAGTTGACTTCTGACTTCAAACTACCATCATCCCATTGCATTTCATATTCGAATAATTCCACAGTATTCACCTCACCTTTTTTCTACCTTTGTGTCTATTTGTCTCTTTTACGTCTGTGAATCACTATTCTGTCCCCCTCTCGACTTTTTACCACTTGGATGTTCATTTTCCTTTCTGTGAAGCCCGAAGTCAACTAAAGGGCTAATGATACCTATCATAACGCCTGCCATTTGAAATAAATAAATATTGAAAAGATTATAAAGGTATACAGCGATGGGACTACCATAGATGGGTGTAACAGAAAAAGAAGCGTCATTTAAAATTCAGGAACATACTCTAAGGGTATTCACAATAGGTACTGTAGTTACAGGCGTTAGCTGCACGTATATCTCTCTCCAACCTTTTCAAAAAGTCAGATGGCAAAAGTTAAAAATTAAAAAATTATGTAGTGAAGGAGATGTTTGCAAATTTCATGTTTATTTAGAAAAGCGCTCTTGAATCCATTCCTGTGGACATCACTCACTAAATAAGTGCACTTTGAGCAAGATATGCTCAAAGTCCTCGGAATTGTAAAAAATAGTCCAAATACGTCCAGTTCAAAGGTATCATAGTCAGTATTGGTGCATTATGCTCGTCCTGATGAAAGGGTTTTTGATAAAATCACCTATTACGACTTATCATACTGTTAATATTGCCCAAACGCGAAAGAACAGAGGTAACAATAAAGTCTCAATTTGTTCGAAATACCATTTAAATCACCTATCCTTTAGCCTGTATTGAACTAGACTGTTAAAGATTTCTAAAGTTTATCGGAGATAGAAAATTCGAATTCTTTCTGCCTTACTTTACTTTGTACGTGTAAGAATATAACAAAATTTCAGTTCGTATTATCAAGCTTTAAGCACCTCTTTTAAAGCTTTTATTAATAAATTAAAGCATATTCCATTGTTAATTAGCAATGCCCTAACATCTGGCAAAAGTCGATGAAGGCAAATTGTCAACAATACTTCGCGGTTTCAAAAAACTTCTTTTAAAATATTAATTCGGGATCCAACAGTATTCATTTTCACCACAACCACCCCTGTCCTCGTTCTGATTGGTAAATTCACAATACCTCCTCCCCCTCACCCACCCCTTCGTTCCACACTTGAGTAAATGTCGCCATCTGAGCAAACAAACGAGCGTATTTGACCCAAATTCAGAACGGAGGTGTACTACTCCCTCCTAATTTTTCACCGCTAACATCAACAAAAACCAACACAGTTTGCGCTATCTAAATAGTTCAAGCGTGCGGAAGTATCACTTGCGCCCTTCACTCTCGTTGGCTACTTAGTTCAAGCCGCGCAATCGGCCTACTTCAACGACTTATCTGTTCTGATTTCTATCAAAAACAACTTACTAGGTGTTATTTATCCAAGCGTGGAGAGTAACATTATCTACATTATCACGCTTATTCAAGTGGCTTTGATTAGTTCTAAGAAAGCAACAGTACTGTATTCGCCACCCCATTACAATTGATTAAATGCATAAATTGCCTGAAAAGGTCTTATTTCAACCTACTTACAAATTCTACAGAGAATACCGAATTGAGAAGAGTTTCAAAGGCTAATTAACTTAGGAGTGGAGGGGGGTGGGGAGAGGAGGAGGAACAATGGAGTTACTCGCGTGAGAAACACACACTCTGCTATTGGTTTTCGATTTAAATAAACCATTGCTGTTGACCACGAAAGAAAGTGGATATACACACACTAAAGTAGATTTCATGATCTTTTTTACATCGATTTTTATTGAACTGCAAGGACTTTCAATAGCTTTCTAACACTGAAAGTTTGGTTATGTTCCTAAATAGGTCAAAATATATTAACTCAAAATACGAAAGGCAAGCATGTACTATCAGGTCCATTTATTGTGATTGGATATCCACATAAACCATATATTTAAGCGAAACTATGAAAGATACCATCTTATATTTATCAGGAATGCATTAATACCATTTCTAGCTTATTAATGAACTTACTGGAAACATCCATTTAGGCTCTACTGCGATAAATATTTTGTTCGGCTGTTAGACAAAGAAATCCCGTCATTTTGTAAAACCGAATGACCATGACAGAAACCTTGATTCCAGGACCGGAATTATTCCCCCAGTAAATGGAATTATGTTCTTGATAAAAGGGATGCGCGATAGACTTACCTCCATGTAGTGCGCACTAGGCAATGTATACTCATTCGGCAGTTGACTCTTGACTTCAAGCTATCATGACCCAACTGTTATATTCGCCCGCTTTCACGGTACTCACTTCACCTTAAATTCTTCTCCACATTTGTGTCCGTCTCTTTAACATCCATGAATGACTCTTCCGTTCTCCCTGTGATTATTTTGTGACTTTGATGTTCCACCCCTCTGTGAAGCCCGAAGTCAATTAATGGGCTACTGATAAATATCATAAAGCCTGCCATTTGAAAAAGTTTTAGATAAGACGCTTAATTCGTATTTATGGCAAGTATTATTTAAACAAAATTGAATGCTCCGCGTTATCTACTGTTGAGGAAAGCCACAATCAATAAATATTAAGTCGAATAATGGGAAATTGAAGCTGCATTTGCTGATAGTTAATCGAAACTTATATCTGCTACAACTATTATTTTTAATTGTTACTTCATAATTATTATCCTTAATTGTCAGTTTTGGCAGTTCCTTCAGATGCGATACTGGTCAACCGGTAACGAGTGTTTTCCACTGAATCAAAAGTCATGATAGATAACCATTGTCAAATATCAGACGAATCCAAAAATTAGATAATGATTTGGATTCTTGAATTATTGCCCAATCGGACACTGCCGAATTTTAATGATACACAATATTATGCAATTGTACTTAAAACATACCAGTTGCTTTATCCCCACAAATGAGACAATTAGACACCGGTAAATTGGAAGCTCCAGAAGGCGGTCTTTCATCGGCCTTCACGCCAAAGTTGTTGAGCATGGAATCATTATCTTTCTGCGAACCTCTTCGGCCTCTTGACCTCTTGTTGGGGGTCATATCTGGTGTGCTTGGATATCCACCCAATGGTGAATTCCTATTCGCATTAACTATTGTCATTATACCTTCAGGTACTCGTTCCGAATTCAGCTCTAAAATATTACAATGCTGTAGCTAATAAACCATTAAATATAAATCTATCGTTAAGTCTAATTTCCTCGAATCGATATATCAAAGATTGCAACAAATCCTAACAGCAGAGTTGTGCCAAAATTGCGTTGCTGCATTTATCAATAAACGTTCAAATGAATGAAAATAATTTATATCATTTGATCAATTTTCGAAATCAATTACAATTTTTTTTATTATACCTTACTATAAGGTTGGAAATTTTAATTATTTTCAATTTGGTAAGTAACCGGCATAACTCAGTAGCAGGGCCAATAAGTGATAAAGACATCGAGCAGAAAAGAGTCTTTCTTCCTCAACAGCTTCTTCCAATTTTGGAAGTTAGAGTTGCACAAAGTCTGCTTCATGGTCAATTCATGTTCCTGAAATCAAATGTCACACATCGTCACACTTATTGTCAAGTAGACCGTGCTTATTGACCGGTTATACATTTATTATTGACTGGCTATTTGAAATCTTTTTTTCTTTCAAGGGCTGAGGTTCCAGAGGAATCTTGTGAGTTCTCAGGCAGTTTTACCATAGCCCTGTTCCGGGCATGATAGGAATGGGTTAGCTAGAATTTACCAATGACTCGAACTTAAAAAGCTTTGAAAGTACGCGTTTTTTCACAAGGGACAAAATTAACCAATAAACAAATTGGTGCGCAATTCATTCTGGTTCTAGTAACCTTAATTATTTATTAACAAATATTTTTATGCAAAGTTGCAGCTGATAATGACTTTCATTTTACTTTTTGACAAACTGTTAAGGTCAGTTTGTAATTGAATACTTAATACTAATATTCATGACCTGAATCTCCTAACATAAATTGACTACAGTAAATCAACATTTCTAAAATGTGAACCTTAAAATACTGCATGACCAATTCTTGAAGATTGCTAAATACCCGGCTCAAATTGAAAACGTCCATAATTGACTTACTCTTGTCATACTCTTCCTCATTATTAATCAATGTTTCGCCACAGGGGAATTCAACTGGTTCAAGAACAGGGGTATAATAAAATGCATTGTTGTGATCGATCGGTGTTTCCAAGCGTATATGCATTTGATCTGGCAAGTAGGATCTGTAGACATCTGTCGAGTTTGTTAAATCTGATTGACTAGAGGTATGGAGGGGTGCGAGCCAGGCATTGTTCTGGTCAGCTGATGATGTCTCGGCGTAGTAAGATGCTGCCCCCGAAATGTGTTCCGCAAAATTTGATGAATCAACAAGGGTCGGAAGAAGTAGAGATGGATCTAGATAGAATAAAGCTTAGCATCAATCGAATCGAAGATTATTCATTCGAAATCAAATGATCGGGTCAGAGATGCTATTTAGATAGAGATGTATAGTGTTTTCTTATCAAGAATTAGAAGAGTTGGATCAGACTAAAACAAATATATAAAATTTGCTTTGTCCTGGCGTCACCCTTGACATACAGACCTATCATGGCTTAATCAATTTGCTTTGTTCTATTGAGTTTAGGTTCATCTTAAACGGTGCCGGGGAGAGAAACGCACTAGATACAAAAGATCTTATTCCTTTGTATTCATATATATCCGAATTTCATAAATTTCTAATGGTGTATAGTGAGCAAATTCTAATATTTTATTGGGTATGCGCATCTCTAGAGTGACAGAGCTCAAATTTTTCGACAAGGGCATTTATCCTACTAACAGTAAAGAAATTATGGGGTTATCGGACTGTTCATAGAGCTAAATTCTCGCCAACCGAATGTCAAGGCAAGGCTGTTGAACGAAGATGAAGGACTGGAAAGTACCTGCTTTCTATTAACTCAAGGTACCAGCATTAAACCTTCCATCCGATTCAATAATTTAAGCTACAAGCTGTGCAAAAATTTAATCATTTCTTTTTTAAAAAAATGTTTCAGCGGTCTTCGCGTATGATATTCAAATGGCGAGTTAACAACTTAAATTATGCACTTTTTAACACGAAACTGGACTTTGATACTGAAAATACGAAAACTTGTACCCATGGCCTTATTCCGTCTTGATTCGCAATTAAAAATCAATTGATTTACTTAATGTCTGATAATATCCAAACCTTTCCAAATCTTATGTTAAAATAGCATTACAATTTATTGACAAAGTAATCGTTGAGTGTTAATGACGAAAACACCTGAAAGGACAGATAATTGAAGCATAGATTTAAAACCAAATCTCTGCTAACTTAATGGTATTTATATTAATTTAACAATGATGCCAACTAGATTTCTATAATGCTTATATATGAGGTTCAACTTACATAAAAGAGTTTAATGAATTTCGGTGAATTCGTACGCATTTTTGGATTTTTACCATTCAGACAAAGAAACTGTAGTATAATCACCTATCTAGAGGGATTAAGAATCTATCAACCTCGGCTAAGCAACTTCGTACAAAGACATGAAAATATTTGTCAGAGAGAGAGATAGATAGAGGGGGGGGGAGAGAGATGGATAGAGGGGGGAGAGAGAGACGGATAGAGGGGGAGAGAGAGGTAGAGATAGATAGAGAGCCAAAGAGATAGAGAAAGAGAGAGGGAGATAGAGGCAGAGAAAGAGAGAGGTAAAGAGAGAGAGAGAGATAGATAGATAGATTGATTGATTGATTGTGAGAGAGGGAGGAAGGGAGAGAGTGCAATGCTCAAAAGATCACTGCCCGAAAGTAAAACGACCAAAAATGACTTCATGAGACGTATTTAAAATATCATTAAACGGGAGGTCATCACATTTCCGTAATCAGAGTTGTGCGATTTTTCTTACTTGAAAGATCATTGCGTAAATGTATAAGGAAATACTCAGAAGATTGCTAGCGAAAACAGCAGTTACTTCCGGAGCGAAGACAACCAGTGAAAAGGAAAGAAATCAATAATCTCCATGGCTCAAAATTCCAACAATACTTCACTAATGTAACTAGCAGAAACTCAACACCTCCTACAATTTATGCAAAGATGCATTTTTTGGTCTGTTGACAATAGACAATTAATTTTACTAAATATTGTTTTTACACCTTCTTTTGACTCCTCCAAATTCTTAAACCTTTGTTTTAGCTTCAGTAATCCCTATACGATTAAAAAGACTTTAATTTACTAATTTTTCCCTTACCAGCACTTCAACATTGCGGGTTTACCAATAATTAGACCATTCTCAATACTAAATCATATCATTATATCCCATCGAATGTTGATTACTTAGCCCCATGGATTACCTGTCAAAAGCATGTTGTAAACTTGAAATAAAGCAAATTTGATATTAATCAGAGAGAATTATTCAAATGCAACTTTGGTTGATTCAAACAAAATAAACCTATGGCGTTAAGACAAAATTATAGGTTCATTTTGACCTTACCAGAGAGCGTAAAATTAATGGCTTTTGAAACCAAGTAGTCCTTAAGACATGGACCTTATCAGGTCTTTTTGAACCCTACAATAGATGCTGGAAGGGTCCAGAAGTCCACAAGTTCACATAGGTACACTTTCACACATCACACAGCACCACTAAACGAAGTCACCTTTAGACCCCAAAAACCAAGTTGAATCTCTCCCCAAAAATTGATATCGGCCAAAGTCTAACTCAAGCGCCACCACTGAACTTACCACCATTATCATAGGCGCAAGCATCTTCCATCCCACCGTCACCGCTCCTCAGTACCACCATCTGTCCATGATGATGGTGATGATGATTTTGTTGCTGATGGAACGCAGTTGAACTTCCATAGACATCTACTTCGAATTCTTGCGGGTTCATACCTCGACGCCGTTCTAACATAGACTACTAAGTTGTTTCCCCTCCGAGTTTACACACACTTAAGTTCTACTACACCCGCACACTTCGCTTCAATTATCTATTGGTTAATATGCGCAAAGTTGTGCTGTGTAAACACTGTGTGTAAAACACGGAAATGCTAGAGGGTGGGGG
>UZAE01001914.1:0-11040 GCA_900617975.1 Rodentolepis nana
TAATTTAAAGCAAATTAGGAAAATTGCTAAGAATTTACTACTTCACTAAAGGCATTAAGAAATAAATACGAATAAATAACTCGTTTTTTATCTCTAATAACTATGATAATAAACTTTCAATATCCACAAAATCTTTCAAAATTCACCTTTACTTTGGTTTAAAGCAATTTAAAACACCATATTACTTGATTATGAATTTTTTAAATATACATTTTTCAATGAATTATAATATACTCATTTATAAACTTTTGAAAAATTTGAGTTATAATTTTAAAGAAAGCACATTAATTTCAAACCATTTCGTCGGAATTTATAGAAAGGGTCATTCTGAAAGCCTCGTATCCTTTCATAATTTATGCAAAAGATCGCACAGAGGTTGAGGTCAAATTTTTAATCAAAAGCAAGAATTATAAATCTTTGTAGTCAACATGGTAAAAATTATTGCCTTATCTTAAAATAAGGCTACAAGAGAAATCGCCCTCTAAAAAGCTATTCACAACGACTTCAGATCCTCCAATGGAATGCTGGAGGAATGTCACAGGACAAAAAGATCCAAGTACGGAAAATCCTACAAACCTATGATGCAGACATTTTCACAATTATGGAAGCTAACAATTCGGATGACAAACGAAAATACTATCAATTCCCAGGTTACACCTTTAACCTTCTACCTAAATACCGGCAAGTTGCAAGTGGAATTCTAACGGGAGTAAAAGAAGGCCTCAACTCGCTTGACTCAAGACATATGTGAAATAATCAGATTAAATATTTAAAAAGGTCATAACCACTTCAATTTTTATGCAGTCTATAAACCACCCCAGAATTGTCCCAACTTTGACATTCTGAACATCTCACACAAAACTATAGTATTAGGAGACTTCACCGCCCACTCACACAAAAGTAGTATTAGGAGACTTCAACGCCCACTCCACAAGATGGGGCTACAAGATACAAACATAGCTGGAATCACACAAAACTATAGTATTAGGAGACTTCAACGCCCACTCAGGAAAATCATGCTAAACAGCAACCCTCTGGAACTTATTTACAGCAATGCTAAACAGTAACCCTCTGGAACTTATTTAAAGCCATGAGGATCCGGCTACATATTTGCACTACAATGGAACCAGAACAACTCCTGACTTACTCCAGGCTTCAAGCGACATCAGTGAGCTTACACACCGCAAAATAATTGGCGATCCTGGTTCTGGTCACAAATCAGTCATTGCTAGTATTACCATCGGCAGCAAAAGCATGACAAGGAAATTGACAACTAAGCTATCATGGAACTTCAAGAAATCTGACTGGCCTAGATTCCCAAACCTTTTAGAGAATGAACTTCACATAAGTCCTCTCAACTACAACCAAAATCCTGGCAAACTATGCAATAATATCACGAATATTATGATCAGATGTGCAAAGAGAACTATTTCCCGAGGCAAAACTAAACACTATCGCGTGTTTTGGTCTAAACACCTTGAGGATAAACACTATCGAGTGTTTTGGTCCAAACACCTTGAGGAAGCTAAAAGAAAGCGGGACGCCCTTCGCAACACTGCTGATCAGAGACGCCCTTCGCAAAACTGCTGATCAGACTGGAAGAACCATAGACGACAATCAGCTGTCCTAAGGCAAGCCATCTTAGAAGCAAAACGGACGTCCTTCGACAAGTTCATCTCAAATATCAACTAAACCGGACTTCCTTCAACAAGTTCATTTCAAATATCAGCTATTACGGACTTCCTTCGACAACTTCATCTCAAATATCAACTATGAAACTTACTTCGACAAGTTCATCTCGAATATCAACTATCAAAGCCTTCGACAAGTTCATCTCATATATCAACTGTGAAAGTGATAGCCAACGTACTTTCAAATTCCTTGGTAACCTTCAAAACAATAGGGAAAGGCCCAAGAAGAAACTAATACTTTTTAAAAACAAACTGCTTACCACCGTCTCCGAAATAGGTTACTGCTTCGGGAGGTTAAATTCCCACAAGCGAAAGAAAAAACCTTCTGTCAGAAAATCTTCAAAAGATTTAAAAAAGCAAGACAATTTGGAGCAATTAATGAAGACGCAACACCAAATAATGTACTTACTCAAACATTCAGACCTTGCAAACTTAATGCTGAGATAAACAGCTCAAGTGCACAAATTCTCATGGCGAAGACGGTATTCATCCGGGATTTCTAAGAAGAATGGGACCAAAACCCAAGGAAACCATGCTGACGCTTTCAATAAAATCTGGAAGACTAATTTCGCACCTAACCAACGGAAAGTTGCCATAGAAATATCAGAACTAAATAAGGCCGAAGATATTAGCAACTCTGACTACTATAAGCCTATGTCCCTCACACGCGTGCTGGCTAAACTTATGGAAAGAATGGTCCTCACAAGTGTGCTGGCTAAACTTATGGAAAGAATGGTTTACAGGAGGCACACCTGGTTCCTTGAGACTAACAATATTCTTAGGTGTGAACAGCCTGGCTAAACTTATGGAAAGAATGGTTAACAGGAGGCTGACATGGTTCCTTGAAACCAACAATTTTCTTAGAAGTGAACAATCAGGTTTTAGACTATAAAGATTAACAAACCAACAAGTAGCCACTTTATCCCAACTCATCAAAGTTGCTCTTGATGCATGAAATACCCTTATGGCTGTTTTCGTCGATTTCAAATCAGTATATGACTTAGTAAGAAAAGAGAAGCTATTTCTAAAATTGGCAAAGATTTGTATTAAGCCTAACATGCTCAACTGGTTAAACGCATTCATTGGACAAGGATCCTGTAAAGTCAGATATGGAAGTGCTCTATCAAAATGCAAACTTTAACAAACAGGTCTTTTACAGAGAGCTGTCACAAGCTGCACTATTTTCAATGTCTTCACCAACGACATAGCCGAATTGGTACAGACTATCACGGGCATCAAGTACTTACTCTATGCAGATGATCTTGTTTGATAGCATTCTGCCCCTAAGAAAAACGCTCATAAGAGGACAGAAAGTGCCCTAAATTGTTCACTAAAACTACTAGCAAACTGGTGCGGCAACAATAAAATGGTAATCAACACTGCGAAAACTGCATTACAAGCATCCTCTTTATCCTGTCAGAGCATAAACCCGCTTCTAAGGTACATGGATACTACCATAGAAAAAACCAACACCAAGTCCAAGATGTTTATTCAGCCAATAATGTTGTAATGCTAAGAGTTACTTATTACAGCCAGAGAGATGACTCTCACACCACTGGAGAAGGCATACAACCAAACATTAAGACTAATTACTGAAAGGATAAAATTAACAACCACTGATGCAATGCTCCTAATTACAGGAAGCACCACAATAGGTTCTCTTATCAAAGAAAAGGCCTTTATCCTGTATGAGAAGCTACTGCGCATTCCCATGGACAAGTTCTTCAGCACCTATGAGAATAGACCAAGTCATCTGAAAACGCAATCTGGTCTAATACAGAAAGCCATAGAACTGAAGAAAGAATTAAAAATTGATGACAAACCAAAAAGCCTTTCTCTCTCACCATGAACCCATTAGCAGACATTGATGTAGTGTGTTGCACCCAACTGCTACACTTCTTCAGGAAATCAAACGCTCCTCCAGAGCAAATGCGCTCACTGGCCCTTGAGACAATCAATGTCAACTATCCTGCAGATCAATGGCTCCAAGTCTTCACTGATGGGTCATACATAGAAATCCAAGCAAACTTTGGTTCAGGTGTCTACTTGGAACTCCTCTCTTTCTACGCAGCACCGGGACACAATAGATCCGCTTTTGAAGGGAAAATAGAGGCAATTTGGATAGCTCTATGCCAATTATGTTGCCTGGATACGAAGTTCACCAAAGCGTGACAATTATGTTGCCTGGATACGAAGTTCACCAAAGCGGTGATACTTTCGGATTCACAGTCAGGAATAAACTCAACTGGAAACAGAGAGCCACCCAAAACAGGAATGTAGGAAAATCTTTTAGCTGCTGAGAGTGAAAAACATATCAATGGTCCTACAATGGATTCCTGGTCACTGTGGCATTAAAGGCAATGAGTTTGCTGACACAGTAGCTAAGAAGGAGACAACGAATTTGCATTGCATGTACCGGCCGATGTCTTTCCACACAATGAAGACCTTAATCAGAGGTGAATCCCAGACTTCAAGGTGCAACGAACTCAAAACTCGAACTAGGTAGAAACAGTGGGCAGTGGCACTCTCTGACATAGCCGACTGGCCAAGAATCAAAGCCATTGCTGAGTTTAGGCTACGTACCAGACACGATTGCTTGACAAAACACCTTCACAGATTGGGAGTATACACTTAACCCTCTTGTCCTCTATGTAGCCTACATGAGGAAATGGAGAAGACCCACCGGATTCGATGGCCAGCCCTAAAGACAACGACGAAAAACGAGAGATACTGAAAAGGAAGAAGACAGCTAATGAATTGCTTTTAATTAACTATATATATACCCCAAATAACTAAGTTTTAATAGAATATTTGGTTGAAAGAACAAAATAACCAATTAACATTGTAACCTAATCTCAAAACTAAAATGAAGTAACCAAATACCGATATTTAAGCAAAAATAAATGCAAATTGCAAGTCATTTAACTATATGAAAAAATAACCATATGAAAAAGAACGAGGAAGATTTCAAATGGAATAACTTCAATGGTTTATCTTTTTGCTTTTATTATAAAGAAATTCCACCAACACTTTAAAGTACTGTCAGCTACAATTCTTATTAATTCCTAAATTTTCTTTTAAAAGTTTCAAAAATCACTATATTGAAATTGAAAAGAAACAATTTGTTTTTTATATAATTTTTTGCTTTTAAATGACGATTAAAGCAATTAAATTTTTAATCGAAATTTACATTAAATGTCATTTCCGGCGCTTCATAAAATTGATTAAAGTCTTTTCATCTGTTAGATTTGTAACCCTGGTTTGGAAGTCCTCCATTACCGTGAACACCATCACCATCATCCCTGTGACCATTACCTCCAGGCTTACTTTGATATAATATAAATGACGCAATTATTGTGCCAATGGTATTGGTAAGACTAAAAATCGCGAGTAAAATCCGAGTACACAATGTCTTCATAATTCACAAAATGTCAAGATAGAAACTTTAACTTTTCACTTGAATTTTTTTGGAATCCGTATATTTATTCCACTGAAATAACATAAATTGTTTTAAGATTGTTCTCTGTTAATGACAGTTTTAAAAATAGAAAGAGTATGATTGGTCAAAAGCTGCATTTGTTTTCATGAAAAACATAAAAAGGAATAACTGTAACTTAAGTAAAATTAGTGATGTATGTTAAAAAAGTGACCATATTTGAATTAGATATGCTTCAACTTGTTAAATTAAACATAGATATGTGTGTGCGAATTGCTTCCGAACTAGAGATATTAATAAACATCACTTCACAGTCGGCTGATATATCCCTGTTTAAAACCATTTATCCAATATACTCTTTCTCATTAGAGCCTGTTTATCAAAAGTGACTTCACTTAACCCTATAGAGGCCTGTTTATCTCCACGTCGTCTATAATTTTACTATTTCCTCCATTAATCTGTTTTTTTCTGAAACTTTCGAAGAACCGAACAATCTTTTTTACCGGCATGACTATCAAAAGTGGTCTTGGTTCAGGTCCCTTAGATTTTCAAATCCCTTTGTTTCTATTAAAGGAAATTGAAGGACTTGAAAATTTCATTATTAGTCATAACGAAATCGATACTGTTTGTTTAAAGAAATTAAAGAAAAACGCCCCAGAATGTGTTCTGATAATCCCACGCGAAATACCTTTGGAAAATTTCAAACTCTTTAAGAGAAGATTATGGTTTTCATTTGGCAACAGAGTCAAGTAAATTAGTTAAGAATGGAAAGCGAATTGCTTTGAATGAATATAGTTCAATTCCCAGTAAATATTTTTTCAAATACCCTTTTGTTATATTGAATTTCCGAAGCCCACTGATTAAATTACTTATATTTCCCAACTTGTTTCCCTAATCAATGGACATCCACACACCTGTTCCAATTAGAAAAAAAAATTGAAACCAATTTAGAAAATTATAATAAATACTTATAAATGCTTAGTTGTTAAAATTCGAAATTGGAATCATGGATCAATTTACTGCAGCTAGTGTTGTTGCCGAAATCTTAAGTATTTGCAAAAAACACAAACTGAAAATCTGTTTACTTTTGGTTTATTGGTAATCAATCGCACGACGTGTGAAGTTGCTCTTCAGTAACCATTTCTTGTTCAAAATTCTGAAAAAAGTTTAAGATGGTTTGTATGCTCATTTTCCCACTCTAAAGAAAATTGAAACAGTGGCCTCGAATAGATGGATAATTCGCAAATAATTTTCTATTTCAATATCCGTGACGGACATCAATCGATATTAATGATTTTTCTTATCCTATTTTCAAAATATCAAGCCACTTAAAATTATATTTAGAATAAATTTTTTATTGTGACAAACAGTTAAATAGAAATAATTCTATTAAATTTTACATCATAGCGAACGATGACAAGCCAAATGGATTGCTTCCAGTTAATTTGTATTTTAATGAAATTTCAAGTTTGAATTATCTTGGCAAACAAATTGCCTTAGCTTCTTTCAATGCTTTAATTGTGCAATGGGAAACGAAACTAATCTTTGGATCATCTTCATAATGTCTCTGTCAATCAATTTATTCATGACATCTTAAGTATGTAAATCAAAATTAAAACAAAGTTTTATATATTTATAGAATATACTTTACATAATTACTTTAACTCACTGGATAATTAAGAAGTCTGAATGAAGACAATTTATTCAGTAAAAGTTAAAGTTGAATAGAAGGAATCAAGCCGACCAACCCATATGAGGTGACTAAAAGAAGGAGAAAATATTGTCTAATCCTCCAAATGTTTCTTGCAATCCTATATAACATAGCCTTTAATCAATAGACGCAAGTTTTTCATAAGTAAAAGGAAATTGGCAAAATTCCATGTTGCAAACAGGCAGTTGTGAGTATGCACATTAATTGTTTATTTTACCACATTCATGAAATACAAATTTATATCATCGTATTATTTATAAGAAAATATTTTAACAGCAACTTAATTCATCTTAACATTATTAATTCGTCTGAGGAATAGAATTGGAGGAAACTCTTATGTCAGTGTAATCTTTTCAGAAAGAATACGGACGAATCGTTATACTGTTTGATTATTCTAAAACAATATAGTGGCTAGCACAATTTTCACGGCGTTGTTGCTTGTGGCAAAAACATTCCCTAATTGTTACTTGATATAAGGCATAAGCGATTTAATCAATGAACAAGAGGAAAAGGATTTACGACAAAACTGTTGAAATAATAAACCACACTACTTGTTATTTATGAGTAAAAGAAAGCAGAAATCTGTCGATTTAGGCAAATTTTAACTTTTTTGATGCATTGAAAAGTTCAAATGGCAATTAAGAAGTGACCAATGAATAATGTTACTGTTATATAATTCTATGACTATTTTAGAGCATTATATACGAATATTTGACATTTATTTTACTGTCAGTGATTGAGTCACATTCCGACTCACCAATGTTTGTTGCGGCCATACAAATAAATTAACAAATCACTTAACATTAACTGCCAATTAATGCCTTGGTCACAATCGTTACCTTTCTACTTTTTCTTAATAAGTCCTATCTAAATCCTTGTTTTCTCCGTGGATTTATGACATATGTTTGCCCAACTATATAAAAATTAATCACTATATCTGCCATTATGATTAAGAATTCATGCTGTCAAAAACGGCATTATTTCATTCAATTAACGAATTTATGATAGACCTATTTCAGAAAACTCACAAGTCGGCGTGTGTTGCTATGTAGGCAAATGATAAATGCACTTTCAGGTTTTGATGGTTCAAAAGGGAAGTTGCCTATAGTGGGGTGCTTACAATGACTCGATTTTTTCGAAGGGATTCACTACAAACTGCATTTCTTTTAAAGTGCACCAATTGAAGGTCAAATTTTTAATAATACATTTTTTAACTATCCACTAAAACTAGTACTTTGATTAATTTAGTGCATTTTGGGATCACACAATTTTCAGCAAAAATTGAACTAAAAATAAATGGGAGAAAATGAATTATTCAATAAACGTAATCGGTCAATTTAATCATCACGGTGTTTAAAATGTTTTGGGTTATTGTGAATTGAATCCAAATTACTCTTTGAGACGAGTAAGGAAATAAAATTTTAAGACAAGCCTCCATTGCATTACGTATTTTCCTATACGAGCACTTTTGTGATAGGATATGATAGATTTAGGAGATAACCGTATAAACATTTATTTACCCACTTCACCGCGACTAGTATGAAATGGAGCAGTTCTAAATGCCATTTATAATTAAAAATTAGAGTGATGCTGCATAATTGCCCTCAACAGTTGCCTGCGTAGGTCATGTGATATCGAAAAAATGGGTTTCACACTATTTATGAGACAGAATGAATAAACGAATTAAACGAGTATTTGGGTTTAATCTAAGAGCACTTCAATCTATCATCTTCGTCTAATTGATTCATTTCACTGTGAATTTAGTTTCCTTCCCCAACAACACGATTCTTATGGACGGGTCTCACATTCGCTTTATATCCCAATGCCCACTACTTGCTCCACCATTTCCCTTTTAAATTCTTGTCACCTCCCCACTGTCAGCACACCAAAGTGTAAGCCGTAGTCGCACCACACATATAGTACAACCATTTTGGGATTTGAAAATCACCTTAACGTATAAAGAGCGCCATGTAAATTCTCTTCGAATTCACAACGATTAAGCGATTGCAACATCTTAATTACCTTTAATAAAATATGATATGTTCGTGATACCTACTGACAACATTATTCCCTTATTAGTTCAGTTCATTTTCATATGAATAACAATTCAGCTCGTAAGCCAAACTCGCTTCTCATCAATGTTCCAACAATTTATTTCTTGCCACATTGGATTTTAATCGATGCAATCATATTGTATATTCAAGTCCATTATCATTAGCACCACTGACAAATGGTTTGCACCGCTAGGGACATAAGTGCTTATGCCCTTTTTGAATTCGTTGAAGCATCATCTGCAGTTACAAGCACCAAATATATTTCTTCCTTTAATTTTGGCCTTTTTCATCGTTGGTTTCTACATTAATGCCCATTTTGGAGAGTGTAATTTATTCTCTTTTATAATATAGAGAATATTTCTCTATATGAGAGCAATGTTTTCCCCAATGTCTTTTTATGCGTTTAATTCAATTAGTAAACATAATAGTCTTTCCAATGCAATCGATTTTTACAATACTTGCTCTGATATCTTAAGTATTATGCAAGTATTTAGTAGTAAGAGAAATTTTAATTAAATCATTATGTATTCATACTCACAATATATTGTATTATACATTTTGCGAAGAGACTTTGTTTTTCTTAATAAAATGAACAAAAACATCTCTCCTTTCCTCATGAACTTGATATATAGCATCTATATATATATATATATATATATATATATATAGAAATATATATATATATATAGAAATATTCAAATATTTCAACAAATGTGTTTCGCTTAAAGGTGAAAAATGATGCAAATTGGACTAAAACGAAGACCACTTATACGCAGGCAAATGTATGAGATTGCTACGTTATTGCAGTACGTCAAAACCGTTTCTCCCAGTGTGAAATGGCTTTAAAAATAGTGCAGCCTACCTGAATATTATTAAATCTGTCCACATGGGCACGAATTATCATGTCCTGTCAATGATTTTCATTCATTCGTTAAGATAAAGAAAGAATTCTAAACTCCAACTCATATTTTAGAATATACTGTTGGCACTAAATAATAATAATGTCTAACCTAACAAAATATATATGTACCGATGTTTGAATATCTAAAAGCTAATTTTGAGATTTTTAGAAGTGCCTATGTACTCCTACTTGCAAATAGTCGGAATTGAATGACTGTTAAATTCGTAATCAAAACTTCTAATAATAATGAAATTTATTTCAGATTTCTAGTAGAAATTTTGAGTATTGCTTTTACGAACAGAGATGATCTTTACAGACTCTCTTCTTTCTCCACTTGGAGCCAAGCATATTCCAAATTCTGTTTCATTCAATGAGCCAAAAAAATGAAATGGAAATGAAACGCTACTTTCTTCAAAATTATTGCCTTCCGTTTGATTGAAACTATCGAAATTCGCGATAAAATTCACTGTTGCTGATACTCGGTCTTTGATCATTCAAAACTCTGTCCTCACGTTGGTGTATTCTCCCTATTCAATATATTTATGTATTATATCAAATGGCAGGCGAATTGATAGTCATCATTAGCCCTTTAGTTGACTTCAGGCTTCACAGAGGGTAAGAAATATCAAAGTGAATAAAAATATCATGAGTAGTGGGGGGGGGGACGGAAGCGTTCTTCAATCATGTAAAAGAGACAAACACACAGGTCGAGGTAGGATTAGGAGTGTACTGCGTAAGTGGGGGAATACGAGATAGAATAAGTTCATGATAGTTTGGAGTGAGAAGAGAATTGCTGGTTAATAGGCTTTTTTTCGTATGAGTATACGTTTTCCAGAGTATACCACGTGGAGTCTATTGCACAGCCCCAACTTTTCAATATATTGCATACAGCTAATTATAAACTTCCTTCGAGGCCGGATATATCAAGACAATTCTGGGTTTTATTGTCTATCTGCAGTTTTAAAATGCGTAGAACTGTGTGACATGGGCTATGAAACCAGAAAAATACAATTATAAATACTATACAAATCTTCGATTTTATAAAAATCAATTTCACTGATCCCAGTAAAAATCGACATAAGGTATTGCATGGCTTAAACTTTCCATTGAAGAGTAGATGGCACATGCTTAAAATGTAAATAAGTTTCTTAAGTTAAATGAAATGATCAATTGTATGGGCGAAGGTCGATAAGTGAAGTGAAAACAGTTTGACGCAGAAAATAACAAACGTTTGTAAGAAGACTTTT
>UZAE01001915.1:0-11027 GCA_900617975.1 Rodentolepis nana
TTTATTTATATCAAATGGCAAGCGTTTTGATGGTTGTCACTAGCCCTTTAGTTGACTTCGGGCTTCACAGAGGGAAAGGAACATCAAAGTGAGAAAAATTCGAGAGGGGGAGCAGAAGAGAGATTCAAAGATGTAAAAGAGACAGACACAAAGGTAGAAAAAAGGTGAGGTGGGTGCTGTGGAAGTAGTCGAATATGGCATACAGTGGGGTGATGGTAGTTTGAAGTCAGAAGTCAACTACCGGTTTATAGACTTTTTGGCCGCATGAGTATACGTTGCCCAGGGTGCCCCACGTGGAGGTAAGTCTATCGCGCTCCCCTTCTTGTAAACATATGGTATAAATTAAATAATCCACGTCAAATACTACGAAAAAGCACTTCGGAGTGCCTTGGAAGTCACTTCACTTAGTTCAAAGAAAATTGTGATTTTTAGATGCCTAATGCTGGTTGATGACTGGATCTCCTCTCATCAATGCTAATGAGAGGGTAGATACTTCGATTTCGCGCAGAACCATTTTATCATTCCGCGAAACGTTTTTTTTAATAACTATCTTTTAGGTGATAAAATTGTTGACTAACACGAAGACCTACTCGACTAATGTTATTTACTACGAATTGAATCAGGTAAAGGAAAAATTTGGTCCAATCGGGCTTCACCGTTGCATTGAACAGCAGTACACCATTAACAGGCACTAACGACAACTTCAAATAAAGTTAGAAGTTGCTCAAAAATTAGCGACATTAGGATCAAGAAACATTTAGTCCTAGTACTTGATAAGCCCTAAGCAATTTCTGTATTTACATGAAATATTCTTGAAAAAATACAAATAAATATATAATTGCCATTAATTATCTGACCTCCTTATGTTGAGAGTTGAGCTAACTATATCGTAAGGTTGTGTTATGACATTGTGAAACTTAACATTTAAATGCCAATAAAGCTGCAAGTAAATATTAAGAAATAAATATTTAAAACTTCACGTTGAAACATGAAAGTGAAAAAAGTAAATGTGTCCAGCACCTGAAATTCAGTTTTAAAACTCATCAAGTCGAATGAATTAAGATGCAAACGTGATTCAATAGATTGGAGAAGGGGGTATCTTCTGCTCGCCTGTCTCACTACTTGAGCATATCTTATGAACCAGTGAAGATATCAATCATGTTTACTACTGTACCAAACTTCTTGAAACCCAAGGTACTCTCAACTGGTCTCTGAATGCATCCTTCGCAATTTCTCTCTATCATTTACAGCTGAATACAGTTTAATAAAGGTTTGTTTGTTGCTTGCGTCCAACTGCATGAATGTACTTGTTCTGTCTTAAAGAATACTGTTGAGGAATTAACATTTACAATGATTATTTGATTACGAAGTTATCAACACCAACAGGCCTGTCACTCACATAGCAAGTAGAGTGGGCCAACGAAAAGTTTGAACTCAAAATACACTAAGCCACAAATTCAGTTGTGGCCATTGCAGCCAAATGATCACTTCCTCCAACGCTCCATGGTTCCCATTTCTGCTTTCCATTTCCATTCACCCTCTACTTCCTTACCTTATTTAGGCTTACCACAATACACCAGCTTTACAAGGCGATCAAGAGCTCAATCCTTTCCAAATAACTCGACCAGTAATTCCACTTTTAACCACTTTTTATGAAATTAATACACAAAGGTCCATTTGAAATTCGGATACTGAATAAGCATTAGTCTACGCGTTCTAAGAATACGTTGTCTAGAGTCTTTAACTACTTATATTGACCTGAATATATTCTTGTGCAATTGAATTACGTACATTTTGTCATTAAATTACCGCATTTGTTAACATTTGAACTCCTGGAGCTTTCATATAACTGGTTAGTTTTTCCCACACCGTCGCTTGAAAATTAATTTTGACGGGATGCAAAAGACAGCGAGATTATGTAAGGTTCTAAGGTCAGCGACCCGACAATAACAATGCAACTTAGTTAAGCTTTAAGGGTTCGGCAACATCTGAATCGATGACAATGTGGTTCATTACATCTACCTTGCTGTCTGACAGTAATTGATTGTGCTATTCCAGTTGATATTATTTTAAAGTGGCTGTAGTTTGATGTTGTCATAACCATGTTTCTTTTTTCTTAAATTTGAAACGCTTAGTTTTATATGTATCATTGAAACTTTCTAAAATAAAATGTTCATTTATTTGTGAAGAATGACTGCCTTGGCAATTTCGAAATTATTCAAGGCCAATCTCGCATCTTGCACTCTTACTGCCCCGTTTCATGCATAAGTCCATCAGCCCTAAAATCTCTACACATGTCCTTCCCCAACTGACTCATAAACTGTCTTCGTATTTCCACACAGTAGCAAGGTTGACTTCCATTTCAAAGTACAATCGGACAGAACGAAATTTTTCTTTACATTAACCCTACTACTAGAAATATTCAAGTACAGTGCTAATTTTTAAGAAAGATAGCTTAATGTCATTATTGTGAACAGAGAAATATCCATTTTAAAACTCTTGGTTATTTTGGATATTTGAAAAATTCTTAAAAGCCTTTCTGACATTCCCAATACCCAATAAACAACTCTAATGGAAATCATCGGAGGAAATTATGATCCAATTAAGCTCTCCATTTTCAAGGAATTCTACAATTAAGGAGCTACCTAACCTTCAAAAAGTTAATTGGATCACTTAAATCTTGGAAGTAGATTGAAAAAAATTTACTTACAGGCTTTTTGTACAGGTATTAAATGAAAGCGACCCTAGAATGGTTTAATAGATGATTATAATTAAGAGCCAAAGAACTATCGATGCGGTTCCATTAACTTGAACACCCCCATGAAGTAGACTGGTAGACGTAAACTACTTGAAAGCGTTTCTCTATTTACTTAACGTCTTTTGCTACCACTGTGTTGTTAAAGTTTCACTTGATTCAGACATCACGTAATTAGCAGAATTGTAGTAAAATGTCTCCAATTAAAGATGAATTACTGCTTTTGTAATAACTGTTTGGGGCAGTAGAGGACCTCACAACCTACCTCACTGGTAAATGCCTGGGAGCGCGGTGCACCTAAAAACAAGAAAAACTAAAAACTCGCAGAAGAAAAATAATTTTTCCAGCTAAAAGATGAAATCTCCAATGCTCTGTTACAATTCATACAAGATGAAACGAAGCGCACACTTGAAGTCAAATTAAAGATTCCCTAAATCTAGACTGTACCTAAAAATTTTAACTTTAAAAATGATTGGTTAAATAAACTACTCCACTGTTTGAGTACCCAACATTGGAGGGAAGTTGCTATTGTTCCTTAAACCCAATGAAAATATTTCCGCATCACTGAGGTCTTTCTTTGAATACCTCTTTGCAATTTCGCAAAGAATAAGGAGGAAACTTCCTCGGAACTCTGGAATGCTTCACCCATTGTAACTGACTAAACTTAGTAATTAACCAAGCATCTAATAGAGCTTTGCAAAATGATGGATTTGTGCTTGCCTAAAGTCTTTTACATTTCGCAACTTTACATCAGTCCAAGTTCGTGGATTTGACGCCATGAATGCGATAATCGCCAATGCAAAGTTGATAATCTACTTTAAAGCCAATAGGATACATCCATCTCTTCAAAACGAGGAGAGAAACAGGCCATTTTGACCTCCAGAAAGAACGAGAAAGTGCGATCGTAACCAAACAGATGTCAAATTGCGGTACACTAGATGAAGCCAGCTGTTAGGAAGTCTGATGCAATATTCTGCATGTACACAAACAACTCATAACTTTGATTCCAATTGTTGCACTAGAGTTTTGATCATCAAATGTCTACGCTCATAATTAGGTTCTTCACATGGGTGTCGCTCTGAAAAATTTAGTGTCAATTGAGGAAGTTTAATTGAGCCAAAATGATTCTTGAATTCTAGATTTTGCGACCACTAAGACTACAAGACAAACATTCACTGTAAATCCAATTCAAAATAATCAAAATCTCCTTTGTTGAAAACCGTCATTTAAGTAATGGTTCTTTTCTTTTTTCCTGGGTTCTAAGTAGTTATAGCTCTGTATTTGCCGCAAGCTGAGCACTTTAAAGGGCTTCTGCACCTCCGATAAACAATTCCAGGAAATTAGAACAGAGCAAAAGATGAGAATGGGCTCGAAAGGAAGCTGACGTGTTTATAATTAATTCCATACACCAGCATGCAAAGAGAGAATAGGATTCGTAATTTCAAGATGATATTCCTTGGAAGGGGCAGGAAAGCGAAAGAACAATGAAGAGAGGTAAAACGTGTCAAATATGTGAATTAGACTAAAAATTTAAGTAATTCCGAAGAATGCACTTCAGCCTGAAAAATCAAGTTTCACTTGCTTCATTTGGTGAAGTTTAGGCACTTTTCAAACCACTACATCACCAACAAGCTAAGGCTTAGGTTTTAAGTTATCAAGAGACTAAAAACACTGCAGTAGAACGATAATTCAATTAATACAAATCTTATTGACAATCAATAAAGCAGGAAGAAAACATGTGAGCGAGTTATTGGGGTGGGAAGGGTTTGCTGAGGTCCAACTTCAAGGCGTCTTGCCAGTCAGGGAAATTCATCTTCTGTGAAAGAATATTCTCCAAAATGTTAGCCAATATTTCTGCACAAAACAATCCACCTTGTCTAGAAAAGTGCAGACCGTCGATCAAGTAATCTTTCCAATTCTAAAGTAGAAAAAAGGCAACTAAATGGAATTAATTAAATATTCGGAATAACCTCCGGTTAATATCCTAGCGCTCGCACCTGCACATGTGAGACCGCCACTGAAGCCATTATCGCTGCAATAATTGGCTAACCTGACAACTAACTCAAGCCCATAGAAGTCAATTTATTTTACTAAATGAATAACAGCCACCTGAGCTACAAATCCCTCTTTTCCTCTTCTTCGGGTATCTACCTGTAGGAGACATAAAAGCTAATTGAGAAGCTACAAAAGTGCACAATTTGTGAATGACCTGACCGGCTATTTTTGGCCAAGAGCAAGTTCCCTATCAAGAGTCTCGACAATGCTAAAATCGCGGCACAACTACTTAGCCCAGTAGCTTAAGCTACTGGGTGTAAGGACCAAGATATACCCAAATCCAAAAACCGTTAACTTGCCAGACCCGATGAACCCCACTCCCTCAAAATCTGAAGGAATGGAAGTACCTGAATACATCTATTCCAGTTAGGCACAAAAAGGGACTGTGGCTTCAGTACCTGTATTTCGTACTTTTAGCTGAATAATAAGCGAAGTAGATTTCCTAAGACATACGCGGTGTCCTAAATTTAATACAGATTACAATTTTTCAATAAAATCAAAAGACAGTCGAATATATGATGAATGACATATCACAATACCTTGCTCAAGATGGGTTGAAAATGCTACAAATGAAAACTAAAAGAATTGATCGAGTTGAATAGTACACAAAAAGCGAATGAAAGAGTAACTTATTTTACTTCGTAAATCGATAGAATCGTTATTGCGTAATGCCCAGGGTTATTCTTGATGCGTCAGTGTAGGAGTACTGATCTCTGATCCAGCCATCCTTCATTACCAAATAATTCATAACTTACTTCCTTAATTTAGGCAAGCACACCACTCCATCTATTTGATTCCTAACCACAATCCTTGATCATTGCACTTATTTAGACTTGATTCTCTGAGTTGTATTTCATGATAGGCATTTATTCAGAATACGCAGAAGATCAAGAACAGGGGGGGGGAGGGTTACCATGACTCAACAATCTTCATCGTTATTCGCACCGGGATGTGTATAAAAGTGCCACAACTGTAAAGATAACAACACTTGGGTAAATTCCGTCATTTCAGATATCTCTTGGTGATTAATAAACCAACTTCAATTAATGTGCACCGACGAGATTCCGTCCTACTGAATCTGACTTGACAAAAGGGGTCCCATAAGATGGTTTCTTAGATCCAAGTATCCACCCAATTGGGTATGATATTTACGATTAAGACGCAAGCATATGTTTACATTTACCTCTTGAGCGGCGATGGCGGCGAATATGTTCACGCAAGCAACACCCGTCTCCTTGGCCACTTCAAGACAGGCCTCGGCATACTTCTTAGCGTTTTCAAAAGTCCTCGTAAATGGTCT
Organism: Rodentolepis nana; assembly: GCA_900617975.1. Taxonomy (NCBI): domain Eukaryota; kingdom Metazoa; phylum Platyhelminthes; class Cestoda; order Cyclophyllidea; family Hymenolepididae; genus Rodentolepis; species Rodentolepis nana. The sequence goes on from UZAE01001915.1 coordinate 6,111, forward strand.
ACCTGGAAGTAAAGCAATTCAGCATTAATTAAGCAACAAGATAAAAAGGATATAGCACCCAATTTTCTGGAGATGTTACACATAGTAGAAGGTCAGCTTTGATGCATGTGGATTAAGAAATCGTGTAGTCTACTTCAGGAGTTAAATGTACCAACAAATCTCAAAAGTGTTGACACGAAACCCTAAAAAAAATTAAGACAAACTTTGCACTATTTTCCTAAATTCGAGTTGTAAAATGAGAAACACATAGAGCAAAGTTTACATTTCACGGATGTGAGGAAATATACACGCAAATAAGAACTTCTGTCAGGTATAAACGCATAAGAAAACTATAATCACGGAAGTCTGAACAAAGTAAACCGCAGTAACCAGGTAAATTCAACTGCGAGAGTGCAAATTTGCAAAATAAACTGATAAACGCAATTGGAGGTAAGTAGTGAGAAAAACATCTTTCTCCATTCATTAGAAGAATTGTAGCATGTGACAAGCAGGCTAAATTACCTTTATTTTAGTTGCTATTAATCACTGGAAAAGTCACTGGTATTATCTGTGAATCTCAATCAAATTGAGAATCGATAATATTTTAGTAATGGACTATAAACCCAAGCATGTGACAAATTGAAAGGAAAGCAAAGAATGGAAATGTTCCAAGTGCAGGTGTTAATTAGTGACCGTCAGTCACAATTATTTACCGAAAAACTAACAAGGAGACCACTTCCTTTATCTCATACGAAGATAAGAGGTTGAGTCAGTTCATTGTAAAAAAAACTGTTGCCATTTCCATTCCAATTTCGGCCTGATATAATAAGCTTTTAAGTGCCGTTTCAAAAGACTACAAAACTGAAATTCTGCTTAATATAAACCCAGTATCACAGAAAATGACGAAATAATTGAACTGGAACATGTCAATGAAATAAAACTAAGAACAACGCAAATAATCGTTCTACCTTACCACGTTCTCTACAGCTGATGCTCTCTTTTTCAATGGAGGCTTATTAATTAAAAATGAAAGTGAATGAGCTAATTAAATGAAGGTTTTAAAGGTCGATCACACAATAACTACTTTGTTTGCAGTGTTGACGATAAAGGAATTAACAAAAAAAGAAGAACGAACTAATACACTATTTACGGTAATTAGAGTGGAAACAAAATTTGTAATAATTTGAATTAAAGATAACGAATGAAAACGTGATCGAAAAATCATGTATGTAAATACAAAGTGTAATATTTAACTTACCCAAAGCTAAGCACTCGGGTTCCTTCTTGTTCTCATCCACTGGCGGTGGAGTTATAATAAAAATCTTTGATTTTTCGAATTTAAGAGACTATATGGGAAAATAATAAATCGGTCATTAGGGTAAAAATATATGAAAAGTTCTAAATGTTGCAGACAGGAGTAAGCTAAGCACTAACTTGCAAGTATGAAATCATTTGACAAAGATTAGATTTGTACTCTGGGAGATCAACTTTTTGCGATCCAAAACTGGCATCATTCGCACCCAAGAAAATGAAGAAAGAGGCAGTATTTTGTAGAGATTCGGGATTTGGATAGAGCACTTTCAACAATGGAAGGCACAAGCGGGTAGTATATCCTGAAAATCCACGTCCAACTATATCCGCACGTCTGAATTTAGCATACATTTAACGATAACGAAAATCGACAAACCTTTGAAATATTGCTGCTAAAATGCTTAGATAGCATCCTTCAAATGTATAACCACGCTAAAATAAAAAATTTCACATTAAGTTCAATATAAAACAGTTGAGCTTCTGAAATAGATTTTGAAGAAAAGCTTAGCCAACGACGAAAATTTTTAGTACCTGTGTTAATGAATCACCAAAGAAAATGCACTTTGGCCACGAAAATTCGCTCGACATAGTCGACGTTTAAAAATCTCAGCTCTGGAGAACCAATAGCCGCAGACTCCAAGGCTTTACGCATTGAAGGTCAATGCATAAACTAATAAAAATGTAAATCGAGAATGTCATCTAATCTTTAAAAGTTGATATTTAAAAAATATAGCATGATTTCAGCCATTTTTCATTAAAATTTCTGAAGTAATTGGGGAACTCCTGGAAACATTTAAAACCATTAATTCGATGCAGAAAAATTTAAGTAAATATTTTTTGAAATAAGCATAACATGCTTACATATAAATGTTGTCAATGGATTATACAAACAAATTCTTCTATTTTTTATATCGTGAATGCAGGAAAGCGGACAGTTGCCCCATAGAAAAGTAAGAAAGCATATCCTATAATATAGGTCAAGCGTTGTCGACCAAGACACCCTTTGCGTTTCGTTAGTTAATGATATGTATATATGTGGTAGGTAGTATCCATGACCAATGCGATGCAGAACAAAAATTAATCCAATATAGCCAAAGACGTAGAGATTTCAATGTCAATAATATCTATTTATTTATTTCAAATGGCAGGCATTTTGATAGTTATCACTAGCTCTTTAGTTAACTTCGGGCTTCACAGAGGCTAGCTCTTTAGTTAACTTCGGGCTTCACAGAAGGGAGGAACATTGAAGTGAGAAGAATCCGACGGGGGAAAAGAAGAGCGATTCAAAGATGTAAAAGACAGACAGACACAAAGGCAGAAAAAAGGCTAGATGAGTACTGTGAAGGGGTCGAACATGACATACAGTGGGGTCATGGTAGTTTGAAGTCAGAGGTCGACTGCCAGTTAATAGACTTTTTTGCCGTATGAGTATACGTTGCCCAGGGTGCACTACGTGGAGGTAAGTCTATCGCACACCCCATGTCAATAATATAAATGGATCAATGTGAAGTCTATTTTGCTGAAATTCAGTTGTCAATCCGCACTCACTGCAAAATATTATATTGTTTAAATTTCATGGTTTGAATCTTATTTCATGTGGTTAAAAGAAATCTCAATGTGATTTATAAGATTATTTCTATGATTAATGTTGTTTCTTTGTTTTATTTAATTTTGATTCATGAATTTTTAACCAATCTATGCAAAATGCGGAATAAATTAACCAATAAACAGTCTCCGAATGTAGTGTGATCAATAAATAAAAGTGAAAATCGCGAAATTTTAAAGTTAACAAATTTCGAAATAGGAATAAGCTCAACTTCTTGAATCCAGCACATAAACCAAATTATACTATTCATCGATAAATTTTGCACCTTTGTTCTCTAAACTCGAATGTTTGCGTAGAACCCAAGTGATAAATTTCCTAAACTCATGTTCTTGGAAGTTGGCAACTTGCGGTTTTCCATCAAATGCTGACAAAATGACAGGGTAAGTGAACGCACCATTTATTATTGTCTTCCAGTTTGAATAACACATTTTAGGATTATTTATTTGATAAATGCACCCAATCGCACCCGCGCTTGTCTCACATCAGATTGATGCTGACATGAGTTTCAGTGGTATCAGGCAAAGGCTATAGACGCATTGAACAGGTTTCAAACGGCAATGGCGCCTTCTGTTACGTGTCTAGTATCAATAAGATTATTTTGAAAAGGGAAGTTCGGTCCTGGAGTGTTTATCTCAATTGAAAGTATCAAGTTGGGTGAGTTTTGTTAAAATAAGTACTTATTTACTACAGTTTATTCAAAATAAACTTGATGTCGTTTATGCTTATGGTTTCAATATTAGGTTATGGTCAATTCTCTTTTCGTGTCCATTAAAAAATAATTCTCATTAGTAAATCTTCCATTTCTTACAGCAAACTTCGTATCTTGGTGCGATGGTTACGAATGTTTTAGAGAAAACTCAGATTTACTTTCTGAATCTAAGTAGTATCTGACTCGACATGCCGTTAGGGCCATCGATCTTTTCCATGTGGAATAATCAACGAATGAATATCAACTTTTATCGACTACTTATCTCCCTTAGTGATTTTCAAATAATTAAGAATTGTGTACTGTTAATTTTGTCAACTGAAAGTAAAAAACTTAGTTTTTTAATGCACCGATGTCAAGACACAAGGTCCTTAATGAAGTCTGCCTGAAAAAACTAACTTTTATCTAAAACCTTTAATTTAGTTTCGTTTAAGAAAACAAATATAGTGTTTATTCGAAACATTCTTAGCTATCAGTGGAACAATTAACAATTGAGTTGTTAAAGGAATCCGAGTTTGAAAAATCTGGCCCTTTATATTCATCAAAGTGAAGCAGTGAATTGAAAAGTGAGTAACAACTCTATAACTCGATTCTAAATATGGAATGAAGAAATATCTTCTTCTGTGTCCTTCACTTTATCCCTTTTTAGACTTGAATGAAAGTCGATTTCGGTCACCCTTCACCATGGAAATGGCAAAGTTATTTCACTCTACTGCAAGTTGCAATGTCAAAATATAAAGCGAAAAGTGACGCCTGAAGAATAAATAAAACAGGAACTTCTGCTTTAAATCCTAGTGGTAGGTAGGCGTTCATTTCAGTCTCCATAACTGCGCGGACGTTTTTACGGGATAGAGCAGATATTGTCATCTTTCGATCAATTTGAGCAATCCCTGCACTCAAATAGCCGATTTCCAAGCTCAATAACTGTGTTGGTCCCTGATCATTCAAAAATCTTTTAAATAAACGCTTAAACCTTAAAAAAGACTAAACGTAAATTATTGAAGGCCTTTATAACTCATTCAGTGATCAAATTATTTAAACTTTAATAATATTTCCTCAATATTATATTTGAATTATCATAGATTATAAACTTCGTAATCGCCTTTTCGGTAAGGCTTTGTGGGACACGTTATCGCTTTGTGTGTCATCGCATGCCTGTATGACAGGATTGGGAGGTGTGCCGTACAACTCCGTGTGCAGCGACCGTACAAACAGCGGCCAATCAGTAGCCTCCGTTTGTTTAACCTAAACCCCCATCCTGATCATGAGTAACTACCTGCGTGTACACTTTATCCGCAATATACTCACTGAATAA
>UZAE01001916.1:0-11025 GCA_900617975.1 Rodentolepis nana
GATAGCTATCAAAACGCCTGCCATTTGATATGAATAAATATTTAGTTTACTTATTTAGAACAAAGGAGACGCTAAATACATTCTACTAATTGAGAAATCTCTTGCTTTCAACAAAGAATTATTCAGCCATTGAAACTACGTCTCAAACTACAATGGTAAACCATAATCAATGATCCGAAAAATGGGAATTTCCTCTTTTCTCACGCCAGAAAAAGCACAAGGAAGCATCAATAACAGAGAGCAAAAAAACAAACTAATAATTTCGCTATTGTATAATACAATCAGGGAGTTTTCAGTTGAATGGAGACACCAGTGGACATGAGGAGGAAATAAGAGGGGGGGGGGGAGACGAGGGAGAGGGGGTTCAGGCCAAAATAGCAAGAGAGGCTGAACGGATTGAAATAAAAGACTACTAAAAGAATAACAACAATATGATGGTATTAGAGGAGTGTAGGTCATCTTCTTTCATCCAAAATAGCCTCCTCTATGCGAATAGAAGGTGGAAATGCGGTCAGCTGAGACAATTATCGAGTGAGGAATCATCACCATCGTTGAGGGAATAGAAGGCGCCACGCCGCTGATTAACATACTGACATATCCGATAAACGGGGAGACCGATTGCGTTCAGGTAATCACCCTCAATGCCTTCTATCAGACTTACTCCAAGACCTTTGAAATCGTAGCTCCCTGCTTTGCCTCTAGAATAAAGGAAGCCACGAGGGGCATTCGATTATTAGATGTATGAGCCAGAGAGAGAGAGAGACTTGCTGATTATGTGATTATGGAAAGATGCCATTTCTAATAATTTATTTGCTACTGTCAATGAATAACCAGGTAATTAAATGATAGGTGTTGCCTAGGTCACGAATCACGCCTAGGTTCAATAGTGATTGCCAAATTGTATTTATATCAGCCAATTGTTCGGCAGCCACGATTAAGGTATTTGCCAGCTGTTAATACCACTTACCATTAAGCAATTAAGAAATATGCATATAGCACAATATAAGAATAAAACTTCACTAAGCAAATGGTGGAAATCAAACAATGAATATTTGCCCTGACCGAGTGTCCTAGTTGGTAGGACAAACTCCATTATTTTGTATTTCGTTTTAAACGAGGCGGGGGGCATACGTGTAAAGAACTGCCTGTAAGAAGGCTAAACGAACATCACGTGCAATCTCCCTCTCTCCGTCTCTCTAATCAGTCACTATATAATATCATTGCACTCCGCAGAAAAACAAACAAAATAAGCATTTTTAGTGCGTGAGAGAGAGAGAGAGAAATGTCAGTTAGCATTCCAAAATTCGGCTTTCGTTAGTCATCCCCCTGGATTACAGAGCCAATTCTTGTCCTCTTACATCCAGGTCTTAGCGTGGGTTTTCTTTTAAATCTGAAGGTCATTGTTACCGCTTCAAATCGTTTTTTTCTCCTGCAATGGTTGAGAAAGCAGAACAATCTTGCGAGATTTGAGCAGCTTACAAGATCATGGTAGTATGGTGAAAAAAAACCACGCTTTTTCTAACAAAAGAGGCAATTCGCTAGATTACCGAAACCGAAATTAGCCTTATGCATGGAAGCAGGTGTTTAAGATGCGCTCGTAAGTAGGGCAGAAAACAATATACCCGGGGAAATAAAAAACTATTGAATGAAATCGAGAAACATAAGGCATTGTGGAAATTTACTAGAAGGTTAGATAAAGCGATTTCAAAACTGTAAACAAGATTTCCATTTTTGAGTATTGATGACACTTCACCTCAACCGGCGTTACTACCTAGTAGGTTAGTTAAGATATCAAAGTTATTTTATGACACCATGATCACCGCGTCAAGGTTTGCTGCCAGAGATCAGGGGTTCGATGACATCGGCGTATATCTAGTGAGCCTTATTGAACAATCACGTAAGTCACATAGAGGGTGGCATAATTTGAGCCTTTCACGAGGGAGGCTCGATGATGCCATATTCTGTCGCCCAACAGAAATTGGGAAATGTTTCCTTAAACGAGAATTAATGCACATAAAGCAATCAACACTTGGATTGTTTCACCTCATCAAATAGACAGACAGATTCACTCCCATTAATACTTCAAGCATATACCTCTTGCCAAAAAAAGCGAAACTGCTAAATATTTGTATACATTGCTTTGAAATTATGAGTCTATGAGAAACAACCTTGAGGCCAAATTATTCAATAAATTTAAAAATCCTATGGAGAAATTGCCATGTGGCCTAATCAGAAGTCGGTTACCGATAGATAAACTACCCCATCAAAGCGTTCTTGTTCATACTCTAGGCTCCTTGAAATAAGTCAAGAATTCAATCCGATCTCATGGGTCGGATTGCAAAAAACATCAAGACAATGTCGAGGACAAACCACTCTCCAAAGTTCCTTGGTGGTGCTTTACTAACCGAGTAAGTGAGATTCAAAAACCATGCGATCCATTCGTCATGAGAAAAGCATGCATATAATGAGTCTCAATTTTAAATTCGAATCAAGCATAAACGTTCGCACGCAACTTCTAAAACACATCAAGACTCCGCCATGGAATCGTGAAATTTTTAACGGTCTTCCATCGAGACTTAAGCATATGCTCCGCAATTATTCATTAACATTGTCGCATTCCGACAACTTATCTTCGAACTCCATACTGTGATGATGGCTCAGCCGATTTTGAGCCTTCATCCATCCGAGTTTCAGGTGCTCAATACACATTGTTCGATCGAAAAGTTACGTCACACAAATTGGCTTAATGGCAGCATGTGCATAAGCGAAAAGAGTCCATAGAAGCCGATAGCACACCGATGTACGTCAATGCACAAATTGAGTAAACCGAAAACTATTACAGGGCGTTTAACTCCCATCTTGATCCAAAATTATGAAAATAAACAACTTACAAGCCGAAAATAAAGCGAGTTTTAACTATCAATCTTAGTATTTAGCTAGTTGTACTACAAACTAGTTACTTGGACGAAGTGTGATCGAGGGAAATGATAAGTTGAACAGACATTCACATTAGAGGCAAATCTGCCAAGGAAGTCAAATGTGATGTTTATGACGAAGACACTGCTGTTAGACGACCATTCGGTGACCTTCAGACGTCGTTTTGCGACGCATAAACTGCATGACGCAAATTAACATGGGAATTAGAACAAGAGAATTTCAAAGATTAAGACCTAGTTTGCGAGAGCTTAGGTGAAATCTGTAGCATTACAATTAGACAATTAATTCATTTTTGTTCAGAATTAAAAGCGCTTCAATGCCGATCAAACGGGAAGATGACACATTGCTTAAATTCAGACTGTACCGAAGAAAATGTGAAATCTAAGTCCGAATTCTTGCCTATGCGACGGCATAATGAAAATTAGGCCACATGACTCATCATATGGAGCGATGCGGAGTGAATATAAAAAAAAGTACACGCGCAGATAAAACATTTGTAGATCTGCTAAGAGATTAGCTCCAGGTCGGAGCATTTAATGCAATTTTAAATTAGATTAAAAAGAACCAATTGTTTTTTATGAAGTTTAAGTGAATACAGCTTACGCAACTCTGGTGCTTTGAAAATGGAGTCCCCTTAAGTAAAGGCGCAAAAAATTGCAATTAATTACCAAGAGATCGACACTTGGATTAAAATAAAACAATGAGCAAGCGCTGGGCTGTATTCTCTCTTGGCCACCATGACGTCACCCTACATGTCACTTTGATCCCACCCACTCTAGCATTTTTGTTGAACGCACTCTGATTACCACAATAAAATAACTACTTGTTGAATAAAAGTGAGTAATCTTGAGTCAAAAAATACCGCCAATTGTTGTTAATAATGATAATAATAAAATGATAACATTATTAAAGTCAATTTAAAGTAGCATATTTATTAAGTCCATTTGGCAAACAATTATAAATCACTTGGTGTTCGCATTACGACTAGGATTCGTACTTGGAGATTTTAGTTTTCAAATACACTCCATACCAAATGCCTTGGCGCATGCGAATAGAGACTTAAATTCTATAAGAGTTCCGTGGAATCGCATAGCTAGAAATCCAGCTCTGAGGTTGCAGGAAATTGGCAACTGTCCATATTCACTCATAACCTCTGCATAAGCTTTAACTTTCAACTAAGCACGATTGCACGTATACAGTCATGGAAACGCATAAAAACTACACTTTGCTAAAAATCGATTCAGCAAAGTTGTTCGCGTCTGAAATCCAAAGGGACTAAAACGCCAAAAATCACGCAGCTAAGCGACTTAGACGTGACGTACACCAAGACGCATTACACCGCGCTAATACGCTTCAATTGCCCAAAGCAAGAAGCAATCGATAAATTGCAAGACAAAGAGGGTGTCGCATTAGAAAGATTTTCTCGATATTATAAACAATAATGATCGACTGGTGTTAGAAATAAAAGTGCAAGGCTTTCCATTCTAAATTAACCAATCGCAGAAGGGTTTCCTGAAATCTGGCGAATTCATTGTAGTAGGTCTTTGCCCCCGTTCACAAACAAGATGCAAAATTAATTTTAGTTCGCACGCGTATAATGATTCAAAAAAAATTAAGTGGGCTTTCAAGAAGGAAGATTTGAAATTACTGCCACCCATTGAATAGACCTGATCCATGTAGCTGGATACCAGGAGAACGAGCAAAAACAACACATTGTAAAAAAAGAGGATGATTTAGTGGTTACACAACCCACACATTCCCTTTGCTATAGAGCGTTTAAGGCATCAATTATCGCTTCGATACTGGCTGAAATTTGAGTAAGTACATGCACCAACCATTTGTAAGCCAAGATAATAGCTAATCGATCTTAACACTTCACAAACTTTTGAATATTTTATCGATTTTGATTACTGGCACTTTTGCCTATGAAGTGATTGTAACGAGATGGCACAGCCAACCACCTAGTTTAATCAACTAATAAATTCTCTACATCGCAGCTGGAACTCAAGACTCAACATCCTAAAATACGCTTATTTTAGGATATTAGGACGTAACGCAGCACAAATGCCAATAAAATAGTGGATAGCCAAATAAATCTAGGGTTAAAATATGAAAGAAAACAACGAACACTCTAGTTTTGCTTTCTGCATTTACTTGCCTTCACAACCTATCGGGGTAGCTATTATTCTCTTAAAATATTTATTATTTATAACAAATGACAGGCGTCTTGATAGTTACATTAGCCCTTTAGTTGACTTCGGGCTTCACAGAGGGGAGGAAGAACATCAAATGAGAAGAATTCGGGAGGGGGAATAGAAGAGTGATTCACAGATGCAAAAGAAACAGACAGACACAAAGGTAGAGAAAAGGTAAGATGAGTACTGTGAAAGGGGTCGAATATGACATACAGTGGGGATGATGGCAGTTTGAAGTGAGAAGTCAACTGCCGGTTAATAGACTTTTTTGCCGTATGATTATACGTTGCCCAGGGTGCACCAAGAGGAGGTAAGTCTATCCCACACCCCTCTCTTAAAATATAGAATATGGGATTTTGTTAAGCTTTCCTGCCCGAGGGGGAGGAGGGGGGACAAATAGCGGTCTTTTCGATTTGTCGCAGTTATATCTTGCAGTTTAGTCCTATTTTTAACTCATCCTTCTACGTAGGCGTGCCTTCCACTCTTTCCTAATATAGGTACCCATGTGATACCCTTCAACTCCTTCAAATTCCCTTGGTGGGGAGGAGAGGGGTGGGCGGGGGGTGGGGGGAGCGTAAAGCTTGCAAGGGCTTCTCCTTCTTCTATTCCGCTGCTTAAGGTAGGTAGAGATAAAATCCCCTAAACGAGTAATAACGTTACCGTCGTATTACGCATTCAATGCTCAGACATTTAATGTCGATGGTGAACATCATGCGAATTGCTTTAATCACTTCCCAACGACGTTCACCAATTTATACGACTTTGAGGGCAAAAGTTATTGCAAACAAATCGACGACTTCCTATTATTACGGTAAATGTACCACAGATCATTTCGACCTACACTAACTAAAAGGCCAATAATATTCGTTCAAATGACAAATTTAAGAGATAAAAGAAAGTGAACATAAAATAGAGCATAAAGTTAGTCAGGGAAGAATATCACAATGAAATTTCTAATTCGGCGCTGAAGATATTTAAACACGCCTCTCGTTTGAATCATATTTGCAACGCAGACAAGATTTGTAATTTTGTAAGAATTGATAGGCCAAATATGAGCCGTCTAAGCCGACTCTTCATACGAGAAACCTTAGATTTTTTAAATTTCAATATCGAAATACAGATATTTCCATTAACTGATGAGACTTAATGACCAACGAACGGCAGTTAACGGAGACATCTGTTAAGAGGGTGAGTATGAGACCATTTGAAAAAAACACCAGAACTTCAATACAGCGATGAAACTAAATAACACATAACAACATGAAGGTAAAATAAAGTGCAAATGAGCTGAAGAAGTTAAAGTCCAAGCCAAACGGGGCTTTAATTCTCGACTTACTCAAAAATTCTAAGATATTTAGATCAGCTCTTTAGTATAAACACTCCTGATGTTTAAGAATTATAATAATTTTTCTATAATAATGGGATAAATATAGTTAGATGAATTTGATGCGAATTTGGCTTCATCCTTAATTAAATCAGGACAAATTAAATCAAGCCAATTTCCGTTGACAATGATTGGTGGGAAAAAAAGTTATTAAGAGTTTACGAAGTAAATAAGAAATTTTAAATCTTCCCCTTTAGTAGGAAAGATATATCCACCTGGACAAATTTTGACAAATACTGCACATCTTCCCACTAGAAGTACTTTGCGCTAAAGACACTCGATTATCAATTAAATAAAATCGATATTTCAAGTTATGATCTTCAATAAATTCTAGTGAACTCTATTAAGGTCAAAATAACCCAGCTAAAATGTATCAGAGAGCAAACCTATAAAATCGATTTACTGGCCGATCAGGTCAGGACAATAGGAGCATGAGCCACCATTCATAAAACCAGAATTTGGAAAAATTTTTATGATATTTGCTTTAATAGACACATTCAAAGACACGGAGGAAAGAATGAGAGTGAGTGAATTAAGATAATCCCAATTTGCCTGAACTCCATATTCATCAGGCTAATTGCTTTTTCAGGCTGGAGTTCATTCAGACTTAGCATTTCTCTTAAATTCTAGAGTCATTAGGAGAAAACATCAGGAAAAGAATTTTCAATCTCGATTGAGCCTAATAACCACCAATGGATGACATAATTACACTCGATTTCTTAGCACATTTCTTTTCATGCAATCTTTATGGCATCTAATATAGTGGAAAAGCGAATCCCCCATTAGATTAGATTTTAATCCAGAATGCAGACAATCTGACCATAAATTTAAAATAACACAGATAGAATGGAAGGTTCGTTCGGTCGCATAATTCGCAATTCGTTAATTGATGGTCGAGTATAGATATCTCCCCCCTAAGCGAACATTGGTAAACGCGAATTAGTTATCATTTACCCTAAGTGCAAATTCAATCAAAGTCAATCACTGCAATTAGATTAAAAGCACTAAAGGCAACGCTTCTAAATGAGGCCATAGCGCGAACGAGGTCATGTCCTCGATTGGAGACAATAAAAGCGCAAGCAAAACCCAACATGAATTTGTGTACCAAGAAGTGACCTATCTGCACTCATGAGGGCACAACTACCAAAAATCCAACAAGTAACAGACTCAACCAGATCGAGGTGAAATTACTAGCCGGAGACCAGACAACCATCCCTAATTGATGCATACTTAGCAATAACTATTACTATAAAGAAACATTTCTGAATTTCGTAATTTGAAATTGCCTCAGTAGAGTAAATTTAAAAGTTAGACCAAGTTGGGCTCAGAGATATCTCATTACAAACAAATTAAAAGGATACGACAACATATCTCAGAGTTCTAGAAAAAGATATAAAAGAAAGCAAGCAGAAATGGGAAAATAAGAATTTGAAACTGATAAAAGGTCCAAATTACGAATCATTAAGTCGAATTAACTGGTTCGCTTGGCTTATTCGATGACGCAGCAACTAACTATGGATTCGCCAACATGTACTTAAGAGTTCAAATCAAAATAGTGCTTCTAACTAGTACTAATAATTATATCGTACTGTGTAACCGTTTCTAAATATAGTTGCAGCATGAAACAGGACATGTCCAGAAATTGGACCAACAGACGGAGAGGGCTAACACCTAAGAAATACAATAAGTAAGGAGTGACGCAGCTAAGCCCAAGACGCGAAACTAATTTTGTCCGAATAGAACGACAATAGAACTAATTGGTTTGAATTACTATCAAATTAAAACTCACATTGGTTCCAGAGTTCTCACGTAGGCTTCTAGTGCACTCGTATCAACTTTTCCCATTTTCACGGTGGTTCGTTCGAAGAAACTGTCATAAGCAAGGAGGTTATTATCATTACGGTCAAGCCAGGCCAATCCAACACCAGTGAATACATCATGCTTTTTGCCATTTAGTCTACATATAGAGATTGTGGTTAAAATCTCATTCGAATTACTTGAAGAGAGTGGAAAGGGCATCTTCTGCATGCTTTGGTTTGCCAATTATTTTTCCTTCCAGGGATATAACCGTATCCGCGGTGATAATCAAATCTGCTGGCTAAAAAGTGGAGACAAATGAACGAGAAGATTATTTCCACACGTACATATCTGAGCCTTTTGATGGTACCTTCCGATTTTAGCTTCGCTAATGCTTCAACAAAAGATGAAACTGAAGGAAAGTGTTTCGAGTCGACGTTTTCACTCACTTTTGGATCAATAATGGAGAATTGAAGACTCTAAAATAGGACCATGAGGGAGTATTTAGAATACTAGGGAAGTCGAAAACGTACACACTGCTTAAGGATAAGCTCTCGAACAACGGAGGAACTGCCTAGGACTACCAGAAGGTCACGAAATTGAGGATGAATCGAAGAAAACATCAGTGCACCCACAATCCCCTTGAATTAACTAAAAATTGAGAAAAGATGATAATTGATTCAGCCTAAACCACTGTCGCAAAAGAAAAAATTGCACTCAGATAAAAAGTATTCGGATTTATTATTGAAACGAAATATTTAAAATCTGCGCGAGAAAAGGAAACTCCCTTTGACATGACCGAACATGAACTTTCCTTTAAAGAAATTCCACAGGACGGCATGACTCATAAAAAAGAGGTGATGAGACACGAAGTAAATACATGAAAAAATGGAGATTTAAATTCCATTCAGGACGACCAACGTTAGAAAATTAGTTCAACTCGAATGCCAAAAAAACTGAAGATATTGTAAGCAAGAATAGAAATAAAATAAAGGCACATAGACCCATGATTTCAAAAAATACGTCATCGTGAAATATGCACCGGCTCCATGTTTAAAAGCAAAAAAATCGTGGTAAAATAGTACTTTTAATTTATAATGGTAAGCAATGTCATCTGAAAGATTAATTTTATTACTAACCATGAGGGAATAATTCACAAAACAAAATAAAATCTAACTGGGAAGTACTTAATAACTGTCAATGACGGCTATAATACTTATTCAAAAAAAGCAGTAAGCAATTTCATTTATTCTAATTTTCAAAATAGGTTAGATAAGAAGGAAATATAAAAATCTAAACCGCGCACATTGAAAGAAAACTAAAAGAGCAAATCGGAATCTAGGTATTTTGAATTTGCTGAGCTATAATATACATGACAAGTTTACCTTAAATCGAGAAAGGTACCCTGAAAAAGTATAAAAAACAAGAAAACTTTCAAAGTGACGAACTTGGTTTACAAGGCTAATGATGGTACATTAAAAGAATGAAATAAAAGAAAATCAATGAAATGGGTATTATATTTTTAATTTACAAATATAGTAAATTGATAAAAGTGTCTTTTTATAATCGATTGAATTTAATTAGTCACATATCGTATGGTTAAAATATGTTTTAATGGAAACATAATTTGCCTACTTGTACTGATTTTAAAACCCCATTAATTGATTTAAGGAAAGCAAAGGCATTTAAATACGTATCCTTTTGAAGTTGCTATATTATTTATAAAGTTTTATTCACCGCCTCAACTTCATGCTAGAGTTGATTTTTCACTTTTCTTAGATTTCAATCCGGTTATTTCGGTCCATTTCTATTGCATTGGAGCTAATAAAGCAAACTCCCTTTATTACTAATGGGAATACACATGCTTTTACATGTGCTGCCTATGTGAAATACGCTATCCTCTTAGGGAACTAATATATACCTTGAAAGTCCAGTCACAAGCATTCTGTTCGCAATATTTGTCCGAATTATTACTCTATTGATTCTTCTAGCATTTTTTCAGGAAACATATTCAACTTGAGCTTCACTGTTTTTATTTCGAAACCCTTCAATGAATGGATATAGGTAAGCTATACCGTGATCAATTATATCTATCTGACCGGATCGTTGGATAGCTCTTTAACATTTATACCACAGTAGATGTAGTAACTTATCCCATAGCATTCTATTTAAAATTTATCCTTTCATTATTAAAGCAAAAGAATGAGGCAATACAACTGCACGTATGATAAAATTACAGGAGAGCATTGACAAATCCAGGAAGATCTTGAATGCCAAGAAGTCACATTTCCGCAACATTTCAAACATAATCGACGAGGATAGAAAAGCAATGCTTTACAACCATGGATTTTGATCATACAAACTCCTCTACGGTGCAGAAACCTTACTCTTCAAATCTGGAAGATAGAGATAAGCGGTATCGGGACCTGACCCAAGCTTCGAATAAAGTGGTAGGGTGGGGAGAGGAAACCGACAGGCGACTATTATTGGTTCCCCTCGTAATTCAGCGATGAGTTTTTCTTCCAATGGCTTCATCTGAAATAGTAAATATAGAACAACTAAGCAACATGTTAGGTCAGTCAGTTGCATATAAGGGAAACATTTACCAGAATTCTTAGCCAAAAGAAATGCATTAACTAAAACAAAATCATGTATATTTAAAAGAAATTACAACAAAGCATTATAGTGTTTTAAATAAAATAACCGCAATTG
>UZAE01001917.1:0-11012 GCA_900617975.1 Rodentolepis nana
TGACTCAGAAATCTCTATGGCAGATCCTCCCACATCTAGCTAGACTCCCAGAACCAGCTAAGCTATAGCCCAGCTATGAAAGGAAACAGACGTGTAGCACGGAGCACGTTTATTCTCTACGAGTATTGCGGATAAAGTGTGTACACGCAGGGAGCCACTCATGATCAGGATGGGGGATTAGGTTAAACAGAGGTTGATGATTGGTCACTGTTTGTATGGTCGCTGCACACAGAGTTGTACGGCCGCACCTCCCAATCCTGGCGAGCAGACATGCAGGCATACGATGACGCACAGAGCGATAATGTGTCCCACAGTTGTTTTAATTGTGCTCTCTTATTTTTCGAATAGTATCTTTCAGAGCACTGCGCAACAAAGTCAATTTGATAACATTAATGTACTTTTTAAATATAATTAAGTACTAAACTAAATCTTGCTATAATAGGGAGAACAAAAAGTATTCTTTTTTTCATTTTGAACAGTGAGCCAGTCTTTATATTTTCGTGTTATTGCTAGGAACTTGTTTCAAACGTTCCATCCAAATCTAAGACTTTAAAACATGGTAGGAGATTGATAACCAATTATAGTGATGATGACCACTGACTACTTTGCTTTTAGCTACAAATAAGGTGCTCAATTTGAATTTTGAGTGATGGGATGAATGTCACGACATGTTTAGAACCCAGCACCGAGGCGGCATCAACATTCCAATGAAAATTGGCCTTTACCAGTGCCTCTTGCCTGTCAATGTCCGATAAGCTCCACACACACACACACACACACACTTAGATGTACAGTCTTGCTTTTCCGAACTGAAGCACATGTTTCTGAAAGTTTAGCAGGGTGCGAGCAATGACTTCTAGTTAAGGCCAAATTTTCCTCTATCGCTGTCACTCATGGCATAGTTGCTCAGACACAAGAGGAAACATCTCCCATTTCTCGGCACCCCCCTCCCCCTCATTTGTGATCCTTATGCCTTCAATCACGCCTATTATTTTCATCTTTCAAATATATATATATTACATACTTTATGTCGTTTCCTATTCACTCCTAATTGTTTTACGATATGTCTTAATAAGGGCCTATTGGCAAATCAGCTGAAGGTCATGGGCAAGGAATTAGAGAACTAGTTCATTAGAATAAATGCAATAAAGAATCTTTTTGAATGCTAAGATTCGCGCATAAAAATCGTTCCAAAAAACTAAAGAAAATAATAATTTTTTAAAGAAATTACTGCAAAAAAAAATAAAACGATCCTTCATTTTTCCAGACATATACGTCAATTTGCACCCCCACGATCACTTCGTTACTGCGAAGACAGAATAGTTACGGCTCCAGTAACACCCAGGACCTACCCGCCTTCCATGCTTGAGTGGAGAACCAACTACACTGGCACTAATATGGCCCTTTACCTCACCTACCCTGATGGTACGTTCTCTAGGGAAATATTTATTTATTTACATCAAGTGGCAGGTGTTTTGATAGTTATCATTAGCCCCTTAGTTGACTTTAGGCTTCACAGAGGGGAGGAACATCGAAGGGAAAAAAAGCCGAGGAGGGGAGAGGGAACAGAAGAGTGTTTCAATGATGTAAAAGAGACAGACAAAAAGGTAGAAAAAAGGTGAGGTGATTGCTGTGGAAGTAGTCGAATATGACATAGTGGTGTGATTATAGTTTGAAGTGAGAAGTCAACTGCCGGTTAATAGACTTTTTGTCGTATGAGTATATGTTGCCCAGGGTGCACCACGTGGAGGTAAGTCTAACGCGCACCCCCTGTAGGGAAATCTAAATCTTCATCATTGCGCGCGTTCAAGTGAAGGAGAATGACTTCAGTAAAGGTCAAATCTATCAACGTTTCCGCAGCTAATCCTCAATTCTAGTAGCAAGGTATGCTATTAAGTCTCTCAACCTAACTAGTAAGAACCTGGTTTATTCAGTTGAGTAAGGTATTTACTGAGTTAAATAATCAGGAGCATCGAATAGTGTTAACAATCCGGAGTCTCATTAAGTTTTTCTTTCGTCTAAAACAAGAAGAAATTACATATTTTGGGCTCAAATTAATGCAATAAAAAGATAGTGGGAATTAGATCAACTCAACGATGAAATGAACTATCGATGGAAGCCATTAGACTTATCTCTGCAGTTTGTTATCGAGGAGAAAATAGAAATGGGTTAAATGTCCCTCAAAACACCGCAGAATTAAAAATGCTAAGCCCTGACAGCTATTGGCAAATGAGAGCTAAATTATCCGACATTTGATAGCTCATTTGCCCATATCGCTTTACTCTCTAAATCTGCACTCTATTTGAGTACACTAACCTTGAGGACAATGTCATTTACATTCAGGGGAATTTTATTCGGCATATAATCCAAACAGCAAGGAGAAAGGACGATCAGTAAGTACCAGGTAATCGGTAAACAAAAGCATAGAGAAGACCTCTAGGCGGGTCAGCTTTTTTATATAGATCTGTGCCAAAGGACGGCTAAGAACCCAAATGAACTCAGATCATCAAGATTTTCTCTATTTGACTAAAGTGGGCTATGATAAAATCAGAGAGGACTGGCCAAATTTCATTTGGAAATACAAGCTGTTAATCTGTCATTTGTGGTGAATACGTGAAGTGAATTTCACCAGCTTCCTTTACTCCCCATTCTACTGCTTCTGTTACCAAAGAAGCAGAAATTTCCGCCTCGTCCTCCACCTCCTCCTCTTCCCCTGTATGCTTGGATGTTTGTCTGTACTCAGAGGTCATTGAAAATTTTTGCATTATCTCGTGTATTAAGAAAGTGAGTTCAAACAGGCCTATTCTTTCTCCATCTGATGCTCCCCAATTTCCCAATTTGTGGCAAAAAGTGCGGGCTTTAAGGGAAAGTATGTTTACCATGTAATAACAACAACGTTAAAGGGTGATAATAAATTTTATTAGCATCTGAATACATTAAACATGTTTTGAGAAAACTCACTTGCTATCGACAAGAATCCGTTTCTTGCTAGTACGAGTTTGAGCACTTTGAAGCAGAACATGATGATTCTAATTAAATAGAAAGGAACAGCGAATTTGTTGCGTCTTTCGAACTTTTGCGTCTAAGTGACCGAAACCAAATAATAAAAAGCAAAGCGAAGCTTGAATTTTCGTTTTAGAGTCAAAATTTCTTTCACAATTGCACAATTTCAAGTTGGATGAATGTTTCCAAACTTTGCCATGACAACGTTCTGATTTCTGTTTCAAAATTCTTTTATTTATTTCAGGCACAACTGCAAATATACACACAACTTGCTTCAGCCGTGCCGATGAGTTGGCCAATCAAGCAATCAGTTTGAAGTAAGAACATTGATTTTTTTAATTTTTTTGGGTTGGATTTCATAATGACATAATGATTTATAGAGGAGGCAGGCATACGGGAAGAGTTGACTTTTTTGTAATACTGGTAGTTAAAAGAAGATTAAAAGTTCTCAAAACATCCACTGACTGGAAAGACTTTAAGTACTAATTCTTCTAACATCGGTGTCTCTTAATCCATTTTAGAGCCAAGACTGCCCGACTGGGTCGTGGTTGGACGATAAGTCTTTATCGCAAAGGGGGTGTTATTGAGCCCAGCGGTCATCGGTATGTTATGGACATGCTGAGTGCGACAGAGCTACCCTCCGATTGGTTTTCACTTTCCGGTCTGAGTCCAGATCAGACCTTCCTCGGAACGACCATGGATCCCTCACAACATGCCCTTGGGCCTCCCTTCGTCGGCACCCTGCGAGATGCCGACGCTTACAAATCTGCGTAAGTAGATGGAGCCCCTTTATGTCACACTCAATTGGAGGCAATTTTTTTTGCCTGTCTATTAAAGAGCTGGGGTTTGCTTATTTAGGCGAAACTTTAGTAGAAGTGTACAAATGCGCTACCCGTCGCTTGCTCGAAGAAATAGGAGAGCAGGTGATGAAATGAAAGCAAGGTGAGAGACTAACAAGCTTAAAACCATCCCGCTTTGATGATTTCTGCTTAATCAAAAGGAATGACTGTGAAATTTATCACACCATCTTCTTCGCGGTGAATGCATTGGTGATTTTTAATTGAGTGTTTTTTTGGATTTTGTAGACCTCCAATTCGAAATTCCGGTAGAGAGAGCTCTTGGTCGCGTAAAATGAGTGGATCTCTTGCCTCTTCGATCCACGGTATTAATGATAATGCTGTAAGTTCAAGTTTTTTTGATAATTCTCACTAACCATCCCCCTAAGTGGTCCAAAAACCATCCACCGTGAGCAAACAAGGGCAGAGGCTTATTAATTGAAGCTAGATATTGTTGGTGAGTAGTGATTAGGAGGTAGTTCACCACGTAGACACATAGGCAAATCAACACGGATATAATTATAGGTAATTTAGGGAACGTACTAAAAATGGTTTTGCCTTCAATCAATAGGTCTGTATATCTTAAGTGAATCGGATCAATTCAGTCAGTTGCAGATCTGTTTGCTGCATGAAAGCTTAGAGGAACAAATTTCTCATGAAGAAATGATTACACTCATAATTACTAATCGTCAACATTAAATGCGAAACTCAAACGCCTTGAATGGTCTACAACATTATGAATGTGAAACCTAACGAAAGTTAAACATGAACAGAATGACTATCGCAAATTTATTTAGCAATTTGTATTAATATCACATTTTAGGATATGTGACAGTTCCCATAAGCCCTTCAATTGACATCTGCTTTATAGATGGAAGAACATCAAAGTCGGAAAAAGTGGAGAGGGGAAACAGAAGAGCGATTCACAAATGTAAAAGAGGCAGACACAAAGGTAGAGAAAGGGGTAAGGTGAGTACTGTGAAAGTATTCGAATATGGCATATAGTGGGGTCATGGTAGTTTGAAGTCAGAAGTCAACTGCCGGTTTATAGACTTTTTTGCCGTACGAGTATACGTTGCCCGGGGTGTTCCACGTGGAGGTAAGTCTATCTCACACCTCACACTGGAAATATAATTTTTAAGCAATTCATCGCACTGACAGAAGGACTCGGTTCCCAGTTCAATCCTGATTTATTGTTTAAACAATTTTCTTTACATAAAATAGTTATTAGATACTCGAATTTTGAATGCGATTGCAGTTGTTGAAGTCGGTTGGCATATATTGTCCCTAATGTCCATCTCTACTAATTGAAGTTGGCTATGTACAGCATCTCGGTAGTGTTCCGAAATGCCATTAATGCTAACTGGGATGTCTACGGCATTAAGTTGCTCTCACTCACCTGCGCATAATGAGCCGAATACTAAATTTATAGTATCATTTGTTTCAAGTGCTAAACAAGATTCCTGTAAACTTCCGCATAGAACTACTATCACTCCTCTTTTCCATCTTGTCTTAGGTTAGTTTTCTTAATAATACTATTCCCCTTATACAACTACTGAAATAAATCAATGCAAAACGCTAGAGGAACGAGTTTGCTTATTTTCTCTTTAAGCCATCTGTTCAATATATAATTCGTCAAGTAAAAGTCCAATTAATGTTTTCGTTTCATGAGTGATTAATTATTTCATATTAATTGTTGTGACACTAGAATTTAACTTTCACCATTTTGTTTCCCACATTTTGCCCACTATTATGAAAAATTACCTTCATTTGGTGATTCTTCTTTTTATCCACTTCTCTGATTGGTCCGAGAGATTGCTGTATCTTTTCATTGGTTGATGGTTTTCTCTCTCTCTTTATATGGATTTTAGCTTCTCAGTGACGCTGAGAGTGCATTGGAGGATTTTCGCGAATCTGCATCTTTGCTATCCAGTTATGACCCATCAACTGACTGATGGTGCCGGCTCCCCCTGTGGATCTAGTTTAGTAGCTGCAATATCTCAGTTCCGACCAAAATGGCAGCCTTCTTCTATAAAGAAATCTTTTATCAAGCCACACACACACACACACGCTCTAACTTTTCGCTCTTCCAGTTCGTATGCTTCTGAGGAAATAATAACCCGGATTCAAAATCTTATCCCATCTTGTAATGACCACAAAAACACCTTCCATACCTGCACTGTTTACGTTTCCTCTCTTCGCATTGCTCGGGTGTGTTTCCAGCAAAAAAAACTGGAACATTGAACCTAACTAGGTAATTTGTATTATGTAAAATATACACTTTATTTTTGGATACGCCTGTGGTTACTTCGTACTACCTATTGTGGGCTTTGATTTCTGTGTGTATCTGAGATCATTAATAGGGTCTAGCCATTTTTCACCTGGGAAAGATTACATAAATAAAGTATCCTTGATGGGAAAGTAGTTGTTGGAAATGTGAAATATAATCTCGTATTGTTTTTATTTTTTTAAGTATATGAGGGTGACAAATGTCATAACTTTAAAAGGAACTAGGTTTACCCGTTCAAACGTGTCCCTTTTGGCTGCCTTGGTAGCATACAACTGTTCGATCACCCTAATGTAAGGTCAGGATCAGGACAGGTTGCACATCACTGCTTCAAATGGCAAATTTGGGGACCAGTGATAGCATAACATTTTTAACGAAACTAAGTTGGAAATCTGTTCAAATCATAAAAGCTTAAAAAGAGGTTTATGCGGACTCTGCATCATGCGTAGCTGTCTTTTAGTACTGGGTTAAACGCTTCAAGGAGGGAAGAGTGACACTTGATGATCACCCATGGGTGGAGGAGACTCACCACAGGAGGGAATTAATTAAAGATCTATTTTGTGCCTGGTGGAACCGTGTAAAACATGATGGACAAGTGTCCACTGAGGAAATTGGCAATTAAGACGGATCAGCCTTTTAAATTATCACCGAAAATTTTTGACATGAGCAACCTCAAGGTGGGCTTCGAAAGTGTTGCAGGAACAACATCTGATCCAAAGAGCTGAACTTGCTTTACCAACGTTGGCAATGAAAAAAGATTGAGAGGGCAAATATTTCTTGAGCTGCGTCACCAGAGATGAAACCTGGATCTATCAGTTTGTTTGGAAATTCAAGCAAAAGAGAAGCATCCAAAAAGTGCATCTGACCCTGTCTAGTTGTAAGCTGAAAGGTCCGTTAAGAAGCCCATGACCACAATTGTGGGATTCAAAGGGAGTACTTTTACTAGACTATCTAAAAGGACAGAAAACAGCCACCTCAAGTTATTATGAAGGCGTTTCGAAAAAGTTGGAAACCGCACAGTGAAGTTTTGTCCCATCATTCTTCAAGAGCTGCTAAGGCCCTGTTGCGCAAATTTCGATGGGATACACTTCAGGATCCTTCAAACCTTTCTGTTTCCAAAACTGAAGGGTCACCTCAAATTCACCCGATTTAGTCATTCATTAATTTATTTCGAATGGCAGGCGTTTTGATAGGTATAGTTAGCCCTTTAGTTGACTTCATGCTTCACAGAGAAGAAGGAACATCGAAGGGAAAAAGTCGAGAGGAAGGGGGGGGAGAACAGAAGAGTGTTTCAAAGATGTAGAAGAGACAGACACAAAGGCAGAAAAAGGTGAGATGAGTACTGTAAGTAGTCAAATATGACATATAGTGGGTGATGGTAATTTGAAGTGAAAAGTCAACTGCCCATTGATAGACTTTTTTTGCCGTATGAATATACGTTGCCCAGGGTGCACCACTTGGAGGTAAGTCTATCGTGATTTAGTCATCAGGTGGAGCGTAAAGGCACGCCAGAGACAGGCCCCAAAATGCTATTGCGAGGGAATTTATAGGTGGAAACATAGATTACAATAGTGTAGAGACAACAATGAAGCCTATGTAGAAAAAAAAGAATCCGATCACCTGTTAAGTATATTTATTTATATCAAACGGCAGGCGTCTTGATGGTTATAATTAGCCCTTAAGTTGACTTCAGGCTTCACAGAGGGAAAGGAACATCAAAGCGAAACAAGTCAAGATGGGGGGGGGACAGAAGAGTGTTTCAAAGATGTAAGAGACAGACACAAAGGTGAGGTGAGTACTGTGAAATATTCGAATATGGCATAGAGTGAGGTGATGGTAGTTGAAGTGGTCGAATATGACATACATTGGGGTCATGGTAGTTTAAAGTCAGAAGTCAACTGCCGATTAATAGACTTTTTGACATATTATATTCGAATATGGCATAGAGTGAGGTGATGGTAGTTTGAGAGGTCGAATATGACATACAGTGGGGTGATGGTAGTTTGAAGGATGTCGAATATGGCATAGAGTGAGGTGATGGTAGTTTGAAGTCAGAGGTCAACTGCCGAATAATAGGTAGATTAGGGTGGTATGATCAAATGTCAAATTTAAGTTGCTGGTTGACAAACCGATTATCGCGGGCAAGAACCAGTCCAGTTACGGAGAGTTCAAGTCATTTAAATTGAGCTGTGAAGTATTTCACACTGAAATTTGATTTATATATTGGTCAACGCATAGCTTGGTTGAGAGTCTCCCTTCCTCATCTTTACCGTGATTTATTTCAACATTTTAATTATTTAAGGATGGGGTGTGCGATAGACTTACCATCTCGTGGTACACCCTGGGGAACGTTTACTTATACGTCAAAAAAGCCTATAAATCGGTAGTCGATTTCTGACTTCAATCTACCATGGCCCGACTGCATTTCATATTCGACCCCTTCCACAGTACTTATCTTATCTATTCTCTGCCTTTGTTTTTCTGTCTCCTTTAAATCTGTGAATTGCTATCCTGTCCCCCTCTCGTCTTTTTGTCATTTTGATGTTTCTCCTTCTCTCTATGAAGCCCGAAATCAACTAAAGGACTAATGATAACTATCGAAATGCCTGACATTTAATTAAATAAATTATTGAAGGATAATATACCTGTGTTGGCAGATATTGAATTGAACGTTTAATTTACAGGTCTATATAGCCTCTAATCATCCTTTAATTTTAATTGCATAATTGCGGGGTTTTCTTAGCCCAGATGAAATAGC
The DNA here is from genome assembly GCA_900617975.1 of Rodentolepis nana. Classification (NCBI taxonomy): domain Eukaryota; kingdom Metazoa; phylum Platyhelminthes; class Cestoda; order Cyclophyllidea; family Hymenolepididae; genus Rodentolepis; species Rodentolepis nana. The sequence continues at coordinate 8,885 of UZAE01001917.1, forward strand.
CAACAATAAAACAGGGTATTCAGTTAAAGATCTTGAATAATAATTGTTTCGTTGATAAATAATTTCTCTCTAAAAATTTCATTTTTCATTGAGGTGTGAAAGGGAATTGGGGTATTTGAAAGATCGATAAAACGGAACTGCTTAGTTGATAGCGTGCATAGTACACACACTCTATTCGTTTAAATTAAAAAGAATTAAAATGGAGGTATTTAAGAACAGAAAGGCTATGCTACAAATGGATGAGTTATATTTTACATTAAGGATGTTATGCCATGTTATTGCATGATAAATTTAAACAAGCAGATTACTGGGTCACCTTGAACTCGTTATCCATTGCTATTTCGGTTAATCTCGTACACGTCGCATCAAAGTATTCAAAATCCAGTTGAAATTACTGATAATAAAATAAAAGTGGAAACTTTGTAGGCCCTTTCGTTTTAATAATATTAGCTCAAGAGGAGTCCTTGGAATTCGAGATAGTTTCAGCAAGCTGATGAAATGGAGATAATAAAAGCATCCATAAAATAAAGCACTTTTTTCTATGAGTGTTACCACTTGGCTCTAATAACTAAAAACCTATTCTTCCTATTTTGGCCGGAGCTGATCAACTTAGTCCTTGAAACTCCAAACACAATCACAGTGATTTTTTTACCTCGAGGTTTTTTTAATTAAACAGGTCAATTTCGCTTCCATTTTAATAGTTGGGAGTGCAATTAATCAATTTGAAAATTCGTGGACAACAGTTAATCTAAAACTCGAAGTTATTTTATTATTATTAATTGCTTATGACAGGAGATTTTAGAGGACGAAGAGAATTTAAGCCTGCCTACATTGAGTGTCTAGTTGTTCGAGCCAGCGTACTCCACTCTATTGATAAAGCCGATGGATCTCTGCAAAACTGCTGCCACTTTCATACGCAAGGAATAATACATGGACTCCCGGGTTTTGACTTTCGATTTTCAGTCGGTAGGTTTTTATGCGTCTGATTTGGATGCCAATACAATAGGGCATTCCCTAAATGTAATGGAAGACAATTTTTAGCATTGTCAGATTAATAAACGTCTCCTTCCTCGCGTCCTCCACGTTCTAGAGTCTCTATTAATTATTTATCATTGAAACAGGAATATTTCTTGCTCTAAACGTGTGGTCTGTATTGTTGTTACAGGTAGCACATTATGCGAAAAGTAGGCGAGGCCGACTAATTGCATTAATGATACCCCTCTAAAGAGATACTTCAGAAATAATCATTAAAATTTAAACCAAGGGTTGAGCAATATGGAGGCAGAGAAAGTTTTGCTCAGATTAAGTAATTTGACCTTGTTTACGCATTTTCAACTATTGGTTTTTTGCTTAGTAATGTAATCTTCAAAACACACGCAGCGTATTACCCAATGGAAAAGTGATCTAGATTAATGTACTTTATACAGAAAAGGCAACTAATCCGAAAAGTTATTATATCTTTGAGAGGCTTGAAAGTCAAAAATGATTACCGAAATTCCTTCCTCAGTGTAGAAACTGATTATACGTCTATCATCAAGTCTGCCCAAAAGCCAAACTAATCTCCAATGTTTACCTTCTACTTTTGAGTGCTGGGGTACAATAGTCTCGACTAGCTTTTGACTCACAATGCACATCTACCGTCTGGTTGTCACTTAATTATTCAATGTGGTATACGAAGCGTTAGAGGGTCTTCAATTCTCTGAATTTGTTGTTGATTACATCGGGAACATTTCGTGCCTAAAGTGGCATCTATCATGGCTGATCGGACTGAAGAGTCCACATTAATCATTTGGTCTATGTAATTCCCACCATTCCACCCACAAAAAAATTCGGTGGCCCATTTGTACCCACCACTTTGATATTATGCAACTCGTAAGATCTCTCATTGGGTGACCTGGCACTAACAGCTTCGAGTACTAACATATATATATATATATATATATATATATATAATCATGCCATGCTATTGCCAAAAAATTCCAGTGTGTTTATTGGTTCAAGGCACACTATTCCGTAGGCAAAATTTCCACTTAGGTAGAAACGAAATAGTGCTTGGTCCCTGTTTCTAGCAGTAATCAGTGTGTTAGTCTGATATTTATTTATATCAAATGGCAAGCGTTTTGATGGT
>UZAE01001918.1:0-11011 GCA_900617975.1 Rodentolepis nana
TGCATTTCTAATTTATTGCTCCGCCTACTGTAATTATTCAATAAAATTTTGTTTTCTTTTGCAATAAACTAAATTAAAATTTTATGAATTAAATTTTCTCTCTGCTTCCAATTTTAGAAAAGGCGGTTGGCCTTATCGAACATGATATTTCAAATTACTTCAATATTTTTTTCTAAATCATATCATCCTCCATAAAAAACACATGTTTAATCTTTTATATGATGAATGTCAATTTCAGTAGCAAAGTACAATTAGTTGTGCAAGCACTTATGACGTGAAAATTAGGCTTTTGAAACAAATTGTGCTCCATTCTCTTTAAACGTTAGCACACAACAAATTGTGTGCTAAGAATTTTATGACGAAAATGAGTTAATTCTAGTTATTGAAGTATAATTGACAACGAAAGGGTGTGGTCTATTGCATTAATGCAATTACTCGCAAAAGTTTGCTACTTTTTCTTTCTTCGCGCAGTCAACCACTCTGCTTTTCAATTGAATTTTTTAAAGATGCAATTTCCATTTGAAATCCGACAAATTGATCACGACCCCATCTCTAAATATGCGGATGAGTTCAATGTGATGCGACAGGAAATGACACTAATCGATTTGTCAATACTCGTAAGTGCTTATTCACGTCAAACGGGAAACTTTTCGCTTTCTAGACCAAAGGCGGCACTGCTATTCCTGCCCACAAACTTGTCCTTTGTGCAAAATTCCCAACAATTAAGAACAGTATCTTAATGAGCAAACATGTCAACCTCTCAAATTGGGGTCGTTTTCCAAATGAGTAGGTCATTGTCCTAAACATCACAAATGATATTGTTTCGTGCGATACGTCTGTTTTTCCTCAAGCTTTGAAGTAGCTTAGATAGTTCGGGGCGTTTATTCAAACCTAGGTGACACCAATTGCTATAATTCAGAATTCACTACTACCTTATTTCAATAAACTTTGAGTTGAGTCAGGTGAACGCTGTTATTCAAATGCAAGCTATCCCAATCCAGTTATTTGTCTTTACATTTTGGGTATGAAAAAGTCGATGAACCAACAAATTTTCTAATTGATCAATACGCTCAAAGCAACACTGAAAAATATGTTAACATTAAAGTGTTACATGTAAAATCAAGAAAAAATATCTTCATTCACTAAAAAATCTACAACTTGATGTTAGAAATGTTGGAATAACTGATCACACTATTACTAACTATACAACCATAATGAACTAAAATTTTTTACCAATGATCAGCTCTGAACTGTTTCATTTCTAACAGCCGAATTGTCAACTTGGCTTTTTCCAATTTCACGAGTTCACATGCATGTGTCGTGCAGTGGGGAAGACTGATGTCAGTCCCATCGTCACTCTCATTCTTTGACTGCGTGGAAATGTCTTCCCCTGCAAACCAATTATTCCCATTTGTTCTATCAAGTCACGATTTTGGAAAATGCATCTACTTTTGCTACAATTCGATTTCGACTTATGAGCTTTGCTTAGCTCTTGCTAATATTCGAAATCGACTTTTCCAACATGTCTATATGTTTCACCAATATTATTCTCCCCAACTCTTCCAGCTCACTCCCTCCCTCTCACACTTCCATTGTCTCCTCTCAGGTCCAAAGTAGTACCACTGAAACATCTTATTGATCATGGAAAATATCACTACTGATGAATTATGGTGAAGATATGAATAGGTGGTTGCCAACACTGGAATGTATTGGTGGCCCTATGGACCAATCATATGCTAGAATACATACATATGTATATTTCAACACAGAGTACTTCTCAGTTAATCAGATATTAGTTGTTTTTTTTCAAGCTATGGAGCATTTTACCAATTTTTCGTAATGTTTGTCATGAGAATAACATCAATAATCAATGTAGTACTTGTACCATTACATCTCCAATGCCATTGCTGTGTCTGACCTCGTGTTAACAACTGTCTTTGCCCGTTCTCCATGACACCACTTTGATTTCGTGAACCCCAAGTAGACTACCATTAAGATGTCATCAACCTTAATCCGTGGATGCATGGAATATTTTAATTTCTTGGAAGAAAATATTCCACTTTACCTTTATTGAGGACGATGGAAACATTTGCTGTGACATAATGACTGCTAGCCTTCCACACGCGTATCCCTAATGACTCCCTATCACCCATTGATATGGATTCTTTGTTCACATTTTTCCATCGTCTTTTTAGTACCATTCCCCTTTGTCCATTGCATTTGCATTGATATTTAGCACAACAAGCCAGACATTTAATGGACCACCGTTTCATTCCAAAAGGTGTTATGGAATATCGAGCAGTATTTTAGTTTACTGAACTAGAAGTAGGCAAGTATGGAAGCACTAACAAGAACTGCTTGGAGAGGGAAGTGGTCATTGTGCCAAGGTGATTCCATTATGGCTGAAATTTGTGCAATTTTTAACATTGCACCAAGGGCTGGAAGAACAGCTGATTGGGTAGACGACCAAGAATATAAAAGTGGAATAAAAAATTTGAGAAAGGATCTTGATTATTTGCAAATAATATTTCATTGAATTTTCCGAGCTGAGAATTAGTTAACTCTGATCATGAAATATTGTCTTGAAACGTGCTAATAATTTTCAATACGTTTATACGGATACATCTAATTGAGAGCACGCTTGATTTCATTCACAGTTTTGTCGACTCTTACTGAATGCATAAAAGTAGTAATAAATAATTTGATGCAAGTCTGTGGTAAAGAAAGTGTGAGAATTTCTGCAAGCGACCAAATTTTTCAACCCTGTTTTACGTTTGTTTGTAGTAACCTTGGTGGTGAACAAATTCCATGATTTCGCTTAGGTTTAGTGAATTTCAAGTTGACCACTATGATGATGTCGTCAGTCATGGTTCGTGGAAATAGATGCAATCATCCTCACTTACTTACTGCAAACTGTGGAAACATTTGCTGTGACAAAATGTCTGCCATCAATCACGAATTTACGCCATTGTGTCACCTGAAGCCGATTTGCGAAAAATTTGCTGTCCTCATTTTTCATTTACCTTTCTATTGCTCTTCTGCTTTGTCCACAGCACTTTCATTGCATTTATTAAAACACAACAATCAAGGCGTCTTATGGACCATCGTTGCATTCCAAGAAGTAGGAAGGCAGACGCCAGATTCACTAAAGTCGAGGGAAATTGTTCAAAGAATAGAAATGGTAAAATTCTCATATGGAAATGGATAAAATTAAGGGAATCCTTTAAATGAGATCAATTAGCACCTGAGTAGAAAGTTGAGAGATATCGTTTTAGGATAATCTTTACAAATCTTTCAAATTGAATTGCCACAATCCTTATATCCCCCCCCCCCACGACTTAGAGAAGTTGGTCATTGATATATTTGATGCTTCCACTCTTTCTGATTCGCTCGGCTCTTCCACTGGTCAGAGAAATTTCTATTTTGTTTGTGCGGAGTCTTTCTTAATTGGACAGGTCAAAAAGCAAGAATTAATGAAATGCCAAAAGACTGGAATACGATTGAAAACGTTGATTTTCTTGCATATAATACAATCAGTCTTTCCTTTCGAATTCATGAGCTTGGATATGAACACATGTTCTAAGTGGAAACTTTCCATCTGTAGTGCTATTCCAAGTTTCAATCTCCCTTCTGGGCTGAGACTCGTTTTTCCCTATTCAGAGCCATTGGTGCTGTCAATCTTAGCCTCTGGTTAGCCAAGAATAAAGAGACTTATTTGAGATGAGAATTGTTGGATCCATTTGTGCTATATTGACGGAACTCAAATTCGGCCCAACTCGATCGCTTCTCTTTGTTTCCTATCTTTATTGCCTAAACACAGTTTGCCTGTGCTTGGATTGTCTCAGAATCGCGAACGAAGTAACACTAATCGCATTTGTTCTTTTCTTTGCTCTTTGATTCTAACGATATTTTACCCACGTGGCTCTCCAATGTTCATTTATAGTTTTTATTGGAAAAAAAGAATATTTAAAGCATGAAAAGAGATAATTCGCAAATGGTTTTCATAGATGATGAGAATGTTTCTTCAAATTCTGCTCTCATTATAATCTCAAACGAACTGAAAGAAGATCTCTATGCTGCAACCAATATTCCCCCTATTATGGAATTTTAAATAGGAATGTAACAAGCATTTTTATTCCTTCAACAACTTCTCTCGTTTTTAGCGGATCGTGTGTCTGCTTCCCAACTTTTCCTTCAGATGCAGTTTGTGACGCCAAAAGACACCATTTCTCCGATAATCTCCAATTTTCGAGTGGAGTAATGTTCACTTTGTAGCGGATTGCTCCACTAACCGGCAAGACTGTCTCAACAAAATAGGGGAGACAGATATTCAGCATAGAACAGTTTTATTTGGGATTAGTAATTAAACCACAATGAAGCTTTTGTTAAACAATTTAGGATTAATTGATTGGTGGAAGTCTGCGAATTCTTTTTGTTCACTACAAGTAGACAAGTAGAACGATCGCATCCCTGAGTCTGTCTGTGTGGACATGAGATTTTTTATTCAGCAACGACACTGTTATCCGACACGCACTTGATTACAGCTTCAAAGTGCACCCCCAGTCACCCCCACTCTCCTCCCCCAGGTCACCCTTGATCATTTTGGTAGTTTATCTTGAAGAAATCACAACTGCAAAAATTTAATTTCGCTAAAAAATGGTTCATCCTACTTGCTTATTCTTAGTCAACTCTAAAATCAGGTGACCTTCCTATCGCTGTTGCAGTGCCATGGGATCACCTTGACACAGTGATTACGTCTGCCTTCAGCCGTTCAAGTTAGCGCTTTCGAACTTCCCTGCTTCCAGTTCAACCAACCTCAATCCTGCTTATTGCTCGATAGCACATTTTGGAATGAAACGACGGTCCATAAGGTGCCATGCTTGTTGTGTTAAATAAATACAATGAAAATGCAATATACAAAGCAAAAGAGCAGTAGGAAGGCAAAGAGAAAAAATGGGGACGGCAAATTTCTTGCAAATGGGCTTCAGGCGACATACTGACGCAAATGCGTGACGGATAGCAGTCATTTTGTCATTGCTTGGAGCAAGGAAATGAGGATGAATGCCAACTTGAAATTCACGAAATCCAGGCGAAGTCATAGAAATGGTCAAACACTTTGGTTAATGCAATAAAAACAAATAAGGTTAGACCACTTGGTCACGGTTTCTTTACCACAGACTTGCATCAAATTATTTATTACTACTTTTATGCATTCAGTAAGAGGAGAAAAAACCGTGAATGATACCAAATTCTCTATTAAATGTTTCTATATAAATGCATTCCGAAAGTATTAGCACGTTTCAAGACCAATTTATGGCAATATTTCATGATCAAAGTTAACTGATTCTCAGCTTGAAAAATTCAATGAAATATTATTTGCAAATAATCAAGATCCAATCTAAATTTATCATTTTGCTTTCATATTCATATTGGAATACCAAATCAGATGTCCTTCCAATCCTTGTTGCAATGTGAACAAATGCACAGATTTCAGATATCATGGGGTTATCTTGGCACAATGACCACTTTCCTCTCCAAACAGTTCATGTTAGTACATCCATAGTTGCATACTTCTAGTTCAACCAAATTGAATCCCGCTTGATGCTCCATAACACCTTTTGGAATGACTTTCATAGTTGGAACATGAAACAAACTTGCGTAAATTAAAAATAACTTAATTATTCCAAAACATATCAATGCTCAAGACGTTAGGGCAAATTGAACATTAACATAGAGAACATTTTGATTAAATAAATAGTTTATGACAATAATTCTAGAGATAATTCTGCGCAAATATTAGGTTTTCAGCAGAATATAAGGCGTTATTAATGACAAGGAAAAGATTTGTTTAAAAGTCTGTCATTGTTAGGTTTATAGCTCTTACAACGTTTTCCTACCACTGCGATTATTTGAGAATCCATTGAATGAATCCAAGAAGAACTGAAGAATACAAAGAATAAAAGGATGTAGTGAGTAATTGAAAAAAAAATTAGGGAAAGAATAATTGAAAGTGGCTGCAAAACAAATGACGTACTTGTAAATATGCATCCAGTTGTGCCTGCTGATTTGAACATGAATAAATTACGAAACAACTAATCAATAAATATGATAAACGATTTTAAATGTTTAAAAATGATGTTTAGAATGTGTTTATTACTCATTTTATGGTAATAAACTCTAAGGGACAAAAACATTTTTTGAAGTCATTGACCCAACTCAGTAATCAATTAGTAAGTTGTCGAATACTCATGTCAGAAAGGAAGGAACTACGGTCTTACCAGCATTGTTAGTCGTGGAAATGTTGACGCTCTCAAAAAGTGTCAGGTTTCCAGTGCTTAACTGATTAGTTTTACAGCTACGAATCGTTCCTTTTAGAGTTTTATTTTCTCCTAAATAATAAACAAAAATATTTAATTTAAATCACTAGATCATTTATATTTAATCTTAATTTATATTTTGCTTCTAAACCCCCATACTTGATAACGCAAAATTAAAATAATTCAAAACGATATATTAATGAAAATTATTATTAAAGGAAATAGAAAATGATTTGTACGTACAAAAGTCGTTTGTTTTAGATATTACCATTATGTAAGCGAATTGAACACTTCATCCTTAGAGAAACTTCAATCGGCATTTCATATTCTCGACTCTAATAGTCTTATGTATGCTCATGTCAGTATAACTATTTAGACTTTGTTCATTTACTTATAACGTTTTAATTTGTAATGCTTTAACTACTCTTATAGAAAAAAGTAAATTAATATTTTTGAGAAATACACTCGTTTCCATAGAAATAGTAACATATTCCATTTGCCAACATAAAATATGACTGTCAATTTATATGGAAAATTATTGAAATGAAAAGATTGGAACTCACTTTTGCATTTTACTACATCAATGGAAGGACCTGAAACGTTCAGATATCTTTAGTTTCAAAACAATTAGTCAATTAACAAATTTTATTTTCAGAGGAGGTAATACCTTGCAGCATCCAGTAGACAGAAATCCCTATTTTGGAATTTTCACCTTCAATGAAAAAATTGGTGCTATTTTCGTCTCCATCTCGTTCATAGTCAAAGCTGAATTCAAGTTGATCTTTTTCCGTGTTTTCGGTTAGGTTCTCTGTCGATATAAGAAAAAATGGTATTAAGTTGGGAAAATATAGTCTTTATTGTAATTCCGCATTTTTACCACAATTTATAATTTTTCTATTTGTGCACAAAATCATTCCATACCAAGTACATAGCAATTCGCTCTCCTTGTACAAGTTGACCTTGAATTAGGTAAATGTAAGTTAGTTAAAATTAAAAATAATTATTTACGTGATATTATTCGGAATTAAGCGCTAATCAAAACCGAATCACCCATTGATGTGGCCAAAAAACGAATATTAAATCTTGTTACAACATAAACTCACCTCTGAAGTTGAATTTAATCCCTTTACAGAAAACTTAATAAAGACATAACAATTTCCTTTTGCAAATCGAGCAAAAGGCAACGAAGTTTTCGGCATTAATTCACCTAAAATTGATGGCATATATGTTTTTAAGTCATTAATAAAAAAATATTTTTATCTCTCTGAACGAGCGATAAATTAAAGGTAAATAAAGATAAATAAAGAGTACATCTAACCCAATTCAGCAGGTCTGAATTCGCACTTTGGGGCAAATATCGCAGTGCAATAGCACTTGCTTCCCGTGACAACCAGTGTTTTGAATTTCTCAGCGTTATTGATTGTCATATTGACATATCCTATAAAAGGCCGACAATTAAGTGTTTCAAGAGTAAAATAAAAAACTCCTACCAGATGCGCTATTACAAGGTTGTCCAATCACTTTGCCTTCCATAAAGCAAGAGCCATGTTCAATCGAAATGGAACTCTCATCTGAAGTCACTTTCTAAAAGTGGAAATAAATTTAAAGAAAACAGTAATAAACAACATTTTACTTCCAAATCTCCCACGTAAAATAATAAAGGGTCTGTTTTGCCACTTGGTGTTGTGACGAGTCGTGAACATAGTACGTCAGACATTTCTGAACACTCCTTTACACAAAGGGCTTCTGTTAGCAACAAAGCAAGAGTGAAAAGAATGGAGTCCATTTGTAATTTCCTGTTTCAAAGTTCGCTTTGGTGTTATATGTACCGATTCTCTCCATCCATAGTACACCATAAAATTGATTGACAAGATTCATTAAATCAATTAATGTAAACCTTTTTATTGGTTAATAAAAACATGGCCACCAATATCTATGGCTCAATTTCAATTACTTAATGGGGTTTGAGATGTGATGAACATATGTTACAATTCGCTTTCGAATACAATCATTCCGCCAGCAAATGTAATTCAATTCAGTTAGAGTTTAAATATAATTCATGCCTTGTGAGGTTATGCTGCGTAAATTAGTAAAGGCTTTGTGCATGGAAATGTTCTACTGGTCAAAATAGTCAACAATTCCTTTTGAAAATAAAGCTCAAATATTTAGATTTTTCGATCTCTTAAGATATTCTTGATGCAAAATGCAAAGAGGAAAATTGTGGAAGCACAATGTGGTTTTGTGGAACACGTCATCGCATGCGCGTACACATAGGCTTGAGGTGCGGCTGTACAACCTCGCGTACGGATTGAGGACAAGAGCACGCAGCCAATAGCAGCTCAGTGACCCTCACTTGTTTTACCAAATCCGCCATGTTGTATGACTGAGTTCCTTCCTTTGTACACAACTTGCGTGGTTTATCTACTGAATTAACGTGCTCCGTGCTACACGTCTGTTTCCTTTATAGCTGGGCCATAGCTTAGCTAGTTCTGGGAGTCTAGCTAGATGTTGGAGAATCTGCCATAGAGATTTCTGAGTCAGTCAGGCTTTACTAAGGTAGCAATCCGCTACAGTTTAATTGATTACGAAATTAGCATGACTTTGTTCAAGTTTCAAACCAATAAAAATATTCTGGAAGCGTAATCTATTTTAAGTCTTATTGTTGAATTGTATTAATAATTACATTTTTCCTTCACCTTGTTTATTTTCAGGTTTTCTTGATTTAACTGACAATGGAAGCAAGTAGAAATCTATTTTAAAGTTTAAAATAAACTGTAATTTTTTGCTGTAAAACGATTTTAATTTACGTCACAAAAATTAAACAAAAAGAACTTTGATTTGCATTTCTAATTTATATCTGAAACTACTGTAATTATTCAATAAAAACTTGTTTTCGTTTGCAATAAACTAAATCAAAATTTTATGAATTAAATTTTTCTCTCAGCTTCCAATTTTAGACAATTTCTAGAAGAATGGTAGAATAATTGATTGGAGTTACTTTGCTGGTCGAAACAAATTACAGAGACCAATCAGAGGCAACAATTGTGAAGCTGCCATGACGATATGCATGCTGGAAATTCTGTTTCTCTCACCGTGCTTCTACCTTTCATACATCCTGTAGATTGCGTGCTGTCACATATTAAATTTCACAATCAACAAGACGCTCCTTGAGATATGACTTATTTAGATGACACACTCAATGTTGAAAACCTAGTCAACAAAGTTTGGTCAAGTTTGGTATAAATTGTATTCAATTTTATCAATCAGTAAAAGAGCGCTATAAAATACAAAGTGGAACAAAAAATAGAATACATAAACTCCAATCTATTAATATAAATCATGTCCTCCTCCATAAAAAACACATGTTCATCTTTCAGACAATTAAGCTTTTGAAACAAATTGTGCTCCATTCTCATTAAACGTTAGCACACAACAAATTGTGTGCTAAAAATTATATGACGAAATTGAGTCAACTATAGTTATTGAAGTTTGATTGGCTACAAAAGGATGTGGTCTATTGCATTAGTGCAATTACTCGCCATAGTCTGCCACTATTTTATTCTTCGTGCAATCAAACACTATGCTTTTCAATTGAATTTTAAAAAGATACAATTTCCATCTGAAATCCGACAAATTGATCACGGCTACCTCTCTAAATATGCTGATGGGTTCAATGTGATGCGAAAAGAAATGGCACTAATCGATTTGTCAATACTCGTAAGTGCATATTCACGTCAAAGGGGCAACATTTTGCTTTCTAGACCAAAGGCGGCACTGCTATTCCTGCCCATTAACTGGTCCTTTGTACACAATTCCCAGCAATTATGAACAGTGTCTTAATGAACAAACATGTCAACCTCTCAAATTGGAGTCGTTTTCCAAATGAGTAGGTCATTGTCCTAAACGACATTACCAACTCATTAGCATTGTTTTGGCAGTCATGGACTTTGCCTACACTAGCGAAATAATCATAAATGTTGAAAATGTTCTGAGGATATATCTGATGTCTCACATTCTTGGCTGCCAAAAGCTGATTGACTGGTCAACGGATTTCATCAAGACAAGGTTCGTTTATTCTAACAAAAATAAACAAAATTTGTGCGTGTGTGTGTGAGCGTTAGTGGAACCGTCACAAATGTACACTTCTTGATTGTCAGACATTCTTAAAATCAATAACTATGTAAGACATTTTAGTGAAGTGAGTTGCCAACAGAAAAAACGGGTCTTTATTAAAAAATGAATATTAAAACACTAGTTTTTGCAAGAGATGCAAGACGATATCCTCCTTCATCTAGCGTTCAACGTTTCTGGCACTACTACTCATGCAATAAACGTAATTGTCTTCAAGACTTGATCAACTTACTTTGATGGAGGTTTGGTCAGCAGGCAATGTCACTTCAAACACCGATCTCATTGGCGCCTGCATACCAAGAGAAGAATGTGATTTTGAGAGATTAGCCTCCAGTCAGCCTTTCCTCCAACACGTGGGAGTCGACCACCTTCAACTCTTACTGCAAAGTCCATGGATATGTGATGGAAACAAGACAATGAAGTTCAAGGCACTCTGCACATGGTCGCGTGTCTCAACCGTGAATGCCAAACTCACTAAACGTGAAAGGCACTTCAAGCATCTCCTGGAGTTGACAACATGAAAAGATTGCCGAAAGAGTTTGTGACTGAAGTTTCAGTGGGTG
>UZAE01001919.1:0-11010 GCA_900617975.1 Rodentolepis nana
CTACCTTTGTGTCCGTCTGTCTCTTTTACATCTGTGAATCATCTTCTGTTCGCCCTCTCTACTTATTGTGACTTTGTCTGTTCCTCCCCTCTGTGTAGCCCGAAGTCAACTAAAGGGCTAATGACAATTATCAAAACGACGGCCATTGTATATAAATAAATAAATCGCTTTCCGATTTAGAGATTCGTTAACTCATGATCATGGTTACATTGCACATGACTTAATCATCATTTTCCATGATGATTTTGGTTTTCACAATAATCTTCGAGCTCACTTCTCTTTAGGCAGCCCAAATATGGCCTTCTTTCATTCGAGAGAGGACATCAAATAAAACTATTCCATTAATAGGCGTTAACATGCCTACTTCAACATTCGGGGTTACTATGACTATTATTTTATTCAAAGTTGTGTGCGATCGACTTACCTCCATGTGGTGCACCCCGGGCAACGTATACTCATATGGCAAAAAAGTCTATACACCGGCAGTTGACTTCTGACCTCAAACTACAATGGCCCCACTGTATGCTATATTCCACCACTTCTACACTACTCGTCTCTCATTTTTCCCTGCCTTTGAGTCTCTCTTCTGTACACCCACTCGAATTTTTCTCACTTTGATGTTCCTCCCTTCTGTGAAGCCTGAAGTTAACGAAGGAGCTAATGATAATTATCAAAACACCTGCCATTTGATATGGATAAATAAATTTTATTCAAAAAGTCAGTTTTCATTTCAATTCAAAATCGTTTCCAAAAAAACATGAACTGCAAATTTGCGGCATTAAACGTTAGAAATCGAACTTTGTAAAAAGTTTGTCTGTAAATAGGACGTCCTTAAATGAAGAGATTTCTGCACTTCCGGAACTTTGGAAAGAAAGTCGCGTATTGCAATGATGCTTTTAGCAGAACCGGTGTAAATCCAATGGGTTATTACTTCAACTAAAAGTGCAACCAATATCTTATAAATAATTACAGCCACTTTGTAATAATAATTTCAATGTGTTTTTGTGCGAGTGAATTAATGGCGGTTTAAAGCTCCGTATTGTTTAAAAAATTGACTACTTTTACAATCCTTTCTCCCTAATTACTTTTAATTTTTAATGATATTAGAGATAATTGATAATTGAGATGGGCCCATTAATACACAGTAACTGGGACATTTGAGCACGTTGAAGATCAATAACTGGCATATCTGTTTAATTAGGTGCTCTGATAGCAGTTAGTACTAAACACACAAGTCATTATTTTAATCATCAAACCCGAGCAATGGACATAAAGATAGTTACCTAGGTAAATAGAAAATTTTGAGAATGGAATCACCATGAAGAATTTCACCAATAAACGTATAATTTCAAATATTTTACCCTCATGCTTTAATGAATATACGTATTTTAGTTTTTCCAATATCTACTGCAGCTATTTCCATATTAGTCCTTTGATATTTTAATAAAAATTCATTTCTTAAATCCAAATTCTCCCGATGAGTAACTCAATGCATAAACTACCAAAAATTTCTAAAACTCAAACGAATTGGACAGTCGTTTCATATTTATATATCGCATATGTCAATATAAAATAGTAAATTTACTTTTAAGCATTAAAACTAGTGTAACTTCATTAAAACAAAGAATAAAATCAACAATATTCTTATAATTTCAGGAATTCGCATTTTTAATTGTCAATTTCTTCCACTTGGTCGCATTTCAACTTTTGTGCTTAAAGGCGGAAACTAAGACACTAAAAATATTAATTATTTACAAAAGAATAATAAAAGAATCCTTCCCTTTTAAATTTAAATTGTTGCCACCATTAAGACAACTAGATGACTTTGACTGGGAAAAAATTTTAATTTTCTTTACAATCGAATGGCTTGCATATATATTGGGTGGGCAACTAAGTCATTGCCGTTTTTGTTGACAGATTCACTCTATACTTTCTTTTGTTTTGTTAACGTGGCCAGAGCATCTTACCTATATTTTTTTCTTACTGTATGGGCTTCTAGGTTAATTAGCAAAAAATTTTTTTGTCTAGTTCTTTAGTTTTGTTTCTATCCCAATTTAAAAATGAAAGAACAGGACGTGCACTTCCGACACATTTTATTGTATTACTTCCGAAAAGGCAAGAACGCATCGCAAGCACAAAAGAAGTTATGTGCCGTATATGGAGATGAAGCCTTAAAAGAAAGGCAGTGTCGAAATTGGTTTGAAAGATTTCGTTCCGGTGATTTTTCACTGAAAAATTCACAACGATCTGGCCGCCCAGTCGAAGTGGATGAAACCCATATCAAGGCCATTACCGATTCAAATCGTCACAGCACAACACGAGATATTGCAGAGAAGCTCAATGTGTCGCATACATGCATTGAAAAAAGTTAAAAACCCTTGGTTATGTCAAGAAACTTGATTTATGGATCCCTCACCAGTTAAAGGAAATTCATTTGACGCAACGGATTAGCATCTGTGATTCGCCGCTACTGAAACGCAATGTGAATGATCCATTTCTGAGGAACCTAGTTACTGACGACGAAAAGTGGATAGTTAATAACAATGTTACTGGCAAGAGATCATGGGTGAAGCAAGATCAACCAGCCCAAACAGTATGAAAAGCAGAGATTCACCAAAAAAGATTATGCTGTCAGTCTGGTGGGATCACAAAGGAATTTTGTATTTTGAACTCATGCCGCAGAACCAAACGATAAATTCAAATGTGTATGTTGAACAACTCGAAAAAGTGAAGGATGCAATTGAAGATAAGCGGCCGCCATTATCAAATCGGAAGGGTGTTATTTTCCATCATGATAACCCAAGGCCCCACACATCTTTGGTTACTCGGCAAAAATTATTGGAACTGGGTTGGGATGTTTTGTCACACCCACCATATAGCCCTGACCTTGCGCCTTCGGATTACCATTTGTTTCGTTCCATGCAAAACTCTTTAAATGGTAAAATTTTTAACAACGCGGATGATGTCGGATCACACCTAATTCAGTTTTTTAATAGCAAAGACCAGACATTTTACGAACGTGGAATTTTTACTCTGCCAGAACGATGGAAAAAGGTCATCGACAAGAACGGCCAATATTTAATTGAATAAAGTTGTATTTTTAAACAAAAATTCCGAATTTGCCTTCTTATTTGAAATCGGCAATGACTTAGTTGCCAATATAATATTTTGACAAACATGGGGTGCGTGATAGACTTACCTCCACGTTGTGCACCCTGGACAACGTATATTCATACGGCAAAAAAGTCTATTAACTGGCGATTGACTTCTGGCTTAAAACTACAATGGCCCAACTGTATGTCATATTCTACCACTTCCGCAGTACTCATCCTACCTTATCTCTGCCTTCGTGTCTGTCTCTTTACATCTGTAAATCACTCTTCTGTTCCCCACCTCTCGACTTTCTGTTACTTTGATGTTCCTTCCCCCTGTGAAGCCCGAAGTCGGCTAAAGGGCTAATGATAACTATCAAAACGCCTACCATTTGAAATAAATAAATAATATTGACAAACATATAGATTAATTAATATCGATTTGCATAATATTATTATAGAACAAAGCGGAATGTAATTCACAGTTTTATTTTGTGAAGCAGTGGAAATAGTTCAAGCATTAGACAAAGCGGACTGTAAAGACCCCGACAAGCATAATGTAGGACTTAAGAAGCTTTAGGTTAGTTGTAATCTTTTCTTCGTGTAAAATTACGCTGTTCAACATCCCTCTCACTTACCTAATAATTGTGTAAGAAATTCATCAGGAAATTAGCACACAGATTAAAATTTCACAGAAAGGATGTGGTTTGACTTATTTCATTGGAATTTCAATTTTTAGCTTCTATTAACCACCATAAAAGAATAAAGTTACAAATTGCCTTCAAAAATGCTATTTAAATGTTAAAATAAGGTGAAATTTCTAATATTTGAAATTTCTCATTATTTTAAACAAATCTGTCCCCGTCATAAGTATGTTAAGGAAAAACACAAATTTCTCTCTAGTAATTGTGTTGTAAAAATGAATTGCTAAAACTATTAAGTTAGGGAACTTTTTATTAAATTGAATTATATATCTTTAATCTGCATTTCATAGGCTTTATCATACCTATTTTAGATTTGAAGACCTTACATATCTTCCACTGTTTGAATTGATGGTGTCACTGAACGCTTTTGGAATTAGAAGAATGCGAGAAGAGGTTGGTATGGAGGGAGGGAAAGAGGGTTGTGGTTTAGAGTAGGTCGATAAAGCTTCTTGTCTTTATTCGTGGTGAAGAAAATTAGACAATTTCAAGACGAATACAAAGAGAGATCGAGCAGTCACCTATGTCAAAGTCCACATATACTACTGAAATTGCTCCGGAGAGTTGGTGGTTGCCAACCGTGCCTGTGCAAAACGAGGAGTCCAGGAAAAGCTGATAATAGTAAAAAATAAGAGGTGTTGTCTGTTACACGGAGGGACGAAAATCCTGTTAATTCAATAATCTTCGTGTTTTGTATAACAAACGGGCATGGAAGTAAAAGCTCATGTCACCGCTCTACTAATTTTTGCTCTTCCAAATGTATCTTCTTCGTTCAATCATTGAGAAGTCAAGACTGCTCATTGGAGTGAAGAGAACGTGTTTTCTTTCAATTCAACCTCTAGAGCGAAACCAACGATGGGAAAATCATGTGAAGGTGCAAAAGAGTGGGACCTTGAAACTAGGAATTGGAAGGCTGGGTGTGTCACGCCCCCATGCCGAAATGGAAATAGAATGAAATATGTTGTTTTCGCTAATTGATAAAAGTTGGGGCCACAATCAAATGACCGAATGGCTGCTATTCTTCAGCATATGTGGGAAGGATGAATTCTCACAAAACTATTGCGTGCCACTCATAGAAGTCTTGTCTGCTCTTATTAATTGCCTGTCAATAGTAGCTTCTCCTGCAAAGATAAATGTTCCCACATAAGAACTGTAACTATGTTTGAGACATCTCGAGAATGCGACAAATAAATCAGTAGATGCCACAAGATTGTTTACACTGTAGACGTGGCATTTGAGGCAACTGGAGTCACTCGGCTTTTGATGTCTCAAATTTTTGTTAAAACTGGTATTACCAATGAAAAATCCTTTTGACTTAAAGCTTAAAAGTTACTTGAATCAGCCAAAGCTTGATTATGATGCATTTAGATTGCCAGAGGTCATTTAAAATTAGATATATGTTAAGGACTCTGGACAAAGTATTTAATAAGGTGTGTACCAAAGTGATGAAAATTATAAATATAAGAATTGAATTTTTTGAGACTAAAGATTGTTATTGATTTCAAGGGGAGAATTGCAAATGGTCAATACAAATTCCCTTAAGGGGGTATTCTGGTCTAGAGACATGAATTTTAAGTAATTTTTGAAGTGCTATAAAATAAGCAAGCAATATTTTTGCTGCAAATTTTTTTAAACATTATTTATTTACATTAGAAGCATACAAAAAATAATAAAAAAGTAAAAAAATTCAAAATACCGTTAGTTATCAGCTGATGGAGTGGGGCGTCTCAAAAATTTTGCGCATGACCATGCTCACAATTTTAACACACCAAGCAATCTGAAATCAAAAAATAAAAAATATTATCAATCTAAAATAATGTCGCTATGTCTGGAACTACGGAAAGTTACAGAAATTTTTTTAACAAAATGGCGACTGTCTAAAAATTATTTTGAACCCCTATTTTGAACACTCTTCGATTTTTTTTAAAAACAGTAAAATTAATAATTTGGAGGTGGCCTTTATTCCGAACTTAGACAAGTCCCTAAAGAAGACTCTCTTAAAATGTCAAATAAATCGGTTTGGCATAATCTGAGAAATCATGGGAATCGAATTCAAAAAGACAGTTCTGAGAAAAACGCGTTTAAAGTTTCAAGTAAAATGTTTAGCAGTCTAAGTCATAAAATTATATATTTAACTTACATTTATTCAATCTACCATTCCTACTGCATACATCGGACATTCCTCGACTTCAAAAAAACTATTTTCGGCGTCTCTGTTTTCTATTCGAGCAGTTCTGGCCTCCTTTGATGCGCTGAATGCTCGTATCTCCGAGCGGTCAATCAGAGTGTTGTCTCGTCTGATAGCAAATGCATGCGCTTCTGGACCAGTTTTCACTCCCATAGTCGTCATCATCTTCAATGTCGTTATAAATTCTTCATTAAATATACACACAGCAATAAATATTGCAATTTCAATTATCTGTGACCCAGAATGGATATGCTTTAGAACGAAAGTCCATATCAGCGACATTAAAGACTCATTAATATTTTGAGTTTCTTAACCCAAACATCGAATCAATAACTCTTCTGATGATAAACTTCGAAGAATTTGTCAACGAATGGACATGATGGAATGAAGTGTATACTATTGCAACTGCATTGTAATGCAATTTTGAACCCGAGTCCGTGTTGAGCCGTTCTTGAGAATATAATCTCGTTGCTGCATGTAGTACAGGAAATAAACAAAGAGATTGCTGAAAAGACCGTGAAAAATTCCAAAACACAGTAGCCTTCATCATTTGATTTCCTCAATTTTGCTGCTGATGCACTCGTAAAACTGGTGTTTTCCTGTTCCGTAAATCAATTACCGTGAAATATATATACATAAATATATGTAAAAATATATATAGATAGATAGATATAACGGAACAAAATGGTTTTCATGTAGTCGGAGAACTCATTATGTCTTTTGTTCGATTAGTTGCAAACCAACCGATTTGGATGCCTGCTCAGCAAAATACTTATTTCTCCGAAAATAATTTGAATTTTGAAACATCCTCTCGCAGAAATATTCTTAAATAGTTAAACTATGAAAAAATGAAAAAAATGAAAATCTATTTTTTTTTTTATTTCTAGACCAGAATACCCCCTTAATTACACTTTTCCTAGCGCTCAAGTCATTGTAAGGTAAATTGAGTTCTCAGTTACAAACAATATTTTAAATCAATTAGCCAAAAGTTGACATGTGACGATTAGCCATCAACCAATGGAAACAATGAATATGTCCTCAATTGTGTTTTTTATTTGATTGTATTGCTTAAATAAGCTATAGAATGACATATTGCAATGATCAATTTAATAATTTTGATAAAATTAAATGACGAACTTGATGAAACAGTCTTGAAACGGACTAAAAGTATTTCCTTTTAGTCTGCCTCACCATTCAAAAAGGTTGACGGTTTCTTTAATTAAAATTGGTCCAATAAAACTTGCCAAACCGATAGGTAAAGATAACTGTGTAGAAAATGTTCCATTCTCACGCAACAAACCATGCGACAACTTTTTCTTGGCTTGAATAATTTGAAGAGTAGAAGAGTTACATCTTCTGCTCAACTTATAATTTTCTCAACATTAATAAAATCAATCCTATTTTTTGTGCAATCAAAGGACCCATTTAAATTTTTTTAAATAGTTTTAAAAATTAGGAATTGTCTTTGAAGATTTTTGTGATTCCGTATATATCAAGATATTATGTATACTTCAAGAAAATTAATTAATTATTTCATTGGTAGAGTTCAAAATTAATTATCATAATTGAACTGCTAAGATGGGCCACATGGATTAGTTATTCTGTTAATTAAAACTTCCCCAACTATCCTTAGACTTATTATGATATTTGAAATTTTCATTGGGAAACACAAAAATTCACTTGCTTAATATCTAAATAAAATGAAAATATTATAAAAATTCAGGTGAATTATACCTTCTGAACATCTTGGACGTGGCGACTAATTACTTGAAAGGAATGTGTAGGAAAGTGTTTGGGTTTCCACGGTAGTTTTGATATGGTGTATGTTCATGTTCTAGCAATACAAACTTCAAGACAAATGGTCGATGTTCCAGAGGCCCTTAGATCTCATTATTAAAAGCCTATTTATGAACAATCACTGAACTCAAGGGTTTTTCTTTAAGGGAAATATGAATTGCTGTAGCTATTATGTTTAGTAACCACAGTACTGTCCCAATAATTAAATTTTTATTTTCTTGAGTCTTGGTTCACTTCTCTTCTGGTTTCGGGTTGTGCACTATTTGCCAAACGGGAAGTTTGTATTCAAAACGTTCATATTTCCAAATACCCTAGTAATTGCTCTTCCACGATGTGCCACCTCAGGTAATGCTTTCTTCATGCATGTTTAGAAGATAAAACGATCCTAGTTTATGATCTTTGCATTCCAATAGCTAATTTGCCGAGAACCCAATGAGATTCATCCTCTCTGCCAAAGTGTCAAGGTGAAGCATGTTTAAAATACCACAGACTCCCTTTGATGGCTGTTCAATAGTTTTTTACTGAAACTAAATGACTAGTTGCTCGTTTGGGGGGGGGGGTTATTGTCATCACAGGCACCAGAGTGGAAATAATTTTACCTCATAACATATTGTTATTTATCGCAATCCATACTACGTCACCTGGACACCACGTAGTATAACCCCAAAACCGATCTTGGCGGGAAGTAAACCATCAAAAATAAGTGAGCAGTTTTAATTATTGGGTAGCCAGATGGGGTGAAATGTCAAACAGCCCGCCATTTCAGTTCAGGGCCAGTTGGTTCAGGACTTGTCAACCGTACCTACGCAGTGAAATAAACATTTTATATTTATTATTAAGTGAACTATTCGATCATCTTTACTACGCCAGTTAAAGTTTTGCCATTTTTTCTATTATTTCTTTACATCAAATGGCAGACTTTTGATGGTTATCATTAGACCTTTAGCTGACTTCAAGCTTCATAGAGAGGAGGAACATCAAAGTCAAAAAAGTGGAGAGGGGGGAGGGGAGACAGAAGTAAAGGTAGGGGAAAGGGTATGATGAATGCTATGGAAGCCGTCGAATATGACAGAGTCGGGTCGTGGTAGTTTGGAGTCAACTGCCGGTTTATAGACTTTTTGGCCAGGATGCACCACGTGATGGTAAGTCTAGCAAACCGTCTGTTCTACTGCTTACTGTTTCCTTATAACAAAAAATATGCGTTTTTCAATTTTTAAGTAATTGTGTTTTTTTTAACTTTTTATCTACAACTTCAGTGCAATAGTCTTCTAAAGAAAGGTGTATTTTTATTTTAAATTCATCCATAGTTTAAAATTACGCCCGTACAATATACTATCAACCATATGCTACTCTCATCGCATTATTTTGTCAGTTTCAACTGGGCCAAAATTACTTTAATCTTACCACATTTCGGGCCTTAGTTTCGAAAAAGAACCTTCCTGCAATCGGGTAGATCTTCGACTGAAAAGTAGCATCCCATTTTTTCCCTTCAAGTGTCTAAGCTCCCAGATGATAGATATTGCCATAAAGAGATTTATGTGCATGCATATGCTGGGAAATTAGTGGGCTGGGAATTATGGCAATTTGGAAAAAAATACTGCCAGAACGGTTGAGTTTGATCAGATAAGACTAAATGATCGGTACACAAAAAGGGGAGCGACATGCAAGCTAAATTTTGCCTCATATTTGTGTGTGTGATGAACTTGATGATTTATGAAATGGGGAGTCCCTCTGGCAGTTGGGGGATTGATTTAGTGTATTTGTATCAAAATTAGCCATGTGAACCCACATTCATCTTAACGAATTATCCGGAGAAATAGATGTTATCGCAATTCTAATATCCCAAGCCTTGATTGTTAAAATTACTCAGGGCAATAAAGAGGAACATTTGCAGGTTTTAAATCGTGGGAAGGCGCCTAAATAAAAATAACTTAAAAAATATTTCTTCAACAAGAAACGTAGAAGTGAAATGAATAAGACTTATAATTGAACCCTAAAGATAACGTAAGTGCTTCAATTAAATCATGAGAGAAATGAGTTATTCACACAATTTCGCAATGCACCATTATTCTAAATTTTTTGCTAAGATTGCATTTTAGTGATTATGTGAGCTTATGTCCACTTAATTGAATCTTGTACCTTTATTTAAGTTGCAAATACAATTGGAAATAATTGAAAAATCTTTAAATTGATTAAATAAATAGATGTGATATTCTGTAAATATGGTAGCTGAAGTATAGTATAGAAATGGTAAATGGAATTCAAAAAGTGATTATTAAAAAAGCGCCATTAAATATTGATAAATTTTAATTTATCATGAAGAGTGGAGATTTCTGATGAAACAGAACGCTTTTCTCAATCATCTTCAGATTTTATTTGAACATCCAAGTGAGTGAATTCAATGTAGCCAGGACGCTTGAGAATATTTTGGAAACCATCTTGTTGCTATTTACGGTGAATTAAAGTGGGATTAGTAATGAACATGTGGAGACTGAATGATCTATGCTAGCCGCATCAGTAGTTCTTTCAAACTGTGGCATTATTTTAAGTGATTGTTAAGGACTTTGTCGAATTTGTGTGCATTGTCGAATCCTTAGAATGTTCAAAGCGGGTGGTAAAATCGTGTAATTGGGTAATTTTAATGAATGCCTAGATTTTAACGTTAAGTATGAAAGTGGTGTGAATCATCAGAGTTTGGGTGAACACAATTATTTCAACCCAATTTCTACTAGAGCTGCGTTCCAGAATGGTTCCCTCCCCCTGGAACTCTAGCAGGATGATGACTTTGTAGTTATTTGTGTCCACTCGCTTTTGTCTGCACAATTATCATATTTATGACTTCTTATAACCAAAGGCAAGCTAATGAGAATAAAAAAGAGTGATTTGAAATATGTCTGAGTACAGCAGAGTCTACTCAAGATTCATTTATTTATATAAATGGCAGGCGTCTTGATGGTTATCATTAGCCCTTTAGTTGACTTCAGGCTGACAGTTGGGAAGGAACATCAAATTGAAAAAGTCGACAGGGGGGGGGGAACAGAAGAGTGTTTCAAAGATGTAAAAGAGACAGACAGACACAAAGGTAGAAAAAAGGTGAGGTGAGTACTGTGAAAATATTTCAATATGGCATCGAGTGAGGTGATGGTAGTTTGAAGTGAGAAGTCAACTGCCAGTCAATAGACCTTTTTGTCGTATGAATATACGTTGCCCAGGGTGCACCACGTGGAGGTAA
>UZAE01001920.1:0-11001 GCA_900617975.1 Rodentolepis nana
CACCAGATTTGAGGTATTATTATTATTATTTCAAATGGCAGGATTTATGTTATTTATCATTATCCCTTAAACCTTAACTTCGGCCTCCCCCACGGGTGGGGGGTACATATCTAGCAGTTAATTAATAGCAGCTCATCAGTTGTCTTCTGGCTTCCCAGTATCTCTGGCTTTCCGTCGTTGTCTTTAGGGTTGGACACCGAATCAGGTGGGTCTTCTCCATTGCCTCCTGTAGGTTACATAGAGGGCATGTTGGTTGAGTGTATACTCCCAATCTGTAAAGGTGCTTCCCCATGCAATCGTGTCCGGTACGTATTCTAAACTCAGCAACGGCTTCGATTCTTGGCCAGTCGGGTATGTCGGAGAGTGCCACTGTCCACTGTTTCTCCTTTGTTCGAGCTTTAAGTTCGTTGCACCTTGAGGTCATGACTTCCCTCCTGATTAAGGCCTTCATTGTGTGAAAAGACATCGGCCGGTCCATGCATGGCAAAATCGTTGTCCCCTTCCAAGCAAGTGTGTCAGCAATCTCATCGCCTTTATGCCACAGTGACAAGGGATCCATTGTAGGACCACTGTTTTGTTTTTCTCTCTCAGCATCTGATAGATTTTTTTACATTTGTATATCTCGGGTGTTTTGGGTGGCTCTCTGATTGCAATTGAGTTTATTGCTGACTATGAGTCCAAAAGTATTACAGCTTTGGTGAATTTCGTATCTAGGAAACATATTTGACTTAGTGCTATTCTAATGGTCTCTATTTCTCCTTCGAAAGCGGATCTTTTGTGTCCCGCTGCTGCGTAGAAAGTGAATAGTTCAGAATAGACACCTGCAGATTTGAGGTATATAGAATGAATAAACACACCATTGCGTGCCATGAAATGAATAAAATCTCAGCATTGTTAGAGTTGGCACTGGTAATCATCCAAGTGAACCGGACTGAAAAGTATACGTGCTCGAAAAAAGATGTGTTTGGAAGTAGGGAAATCGATATATGAGGCATAAATCCTGACTATATGACATCTATATGATTTAGCACCTACCTTAGTTATCACAATTTTAAATACACAATGAGTTGGAGCGAAGCCAAGACTTCGGCGGGAAAGATTTATTTTAAAATAAAAGAGGAAAGAGACGTTGAGATGGAAACGGTTGTGATGTCCGAGATTCAAACTCAGACAGGTAAGAAGGGACAAGATCGGAATAGAGAACTAGATGTGGGTACTGAATCTAGGGCAACATACCTAAAATTAATTTTGATTTCTTTTGACAACACTAAGTTCTTACACCCTTGGCACGTTCTTGAGTTTATAGAATAATTAAATTGAGCCTTAAAGTTGATATTTGCACTATCCATACCTGACACTTCATTTAGAAGTGACAAGGTCAAACCGACAGGTAATGATCACGTTAGTCCTAATCTTAATCGCCTTGCCAGAAATGCTGCGTAACGTAAATTGGAATTGTACTTGACTCTATCACTATTTTAGATATTCTTAGAAAGACGGGGTGTTACTTGCAGTCACAAGTGCTTTAATTTTACTGAATCGGTCATCTCGGGTGGGAAAGTCGGATGGACCCTTTATTATAAGTAGATACCCATTATTAAACCCGCGCAATCCAAAAGTCTTCACCTTTTTGGCAAAATTGCATAAGCTTTACGTGGATTTGATCCTGTGCTTCGGTAATGTGCCCCACCCCCCGATAATATTGCCTTAGTCTCACTTTAGTTGATCGTAAAATTGATTATTACGAAAAATTAATGAACTAAAAACGATAGATAGCATTTACGTACTTCATCTTATTGTCTATTTCAATTTGCAACAAATATTGTCAAAATCCATTTCTACTCGGCATTTCTTAAACACAAAATCATCTCTCTCTCGCTCTTCCACCCCATCAACGTCAATGCCCTCTCTTGCAAGATTTTTATTAGCGACTGAGTCATCCGGGTTTTCGAGGATTGAAAGCAGTCGAGCACTTGAAACAAAACACGGTGTCGGTGGTAGTTTCACGGATTTTTTTTATGGCTCAGTGGTAAGCGAAAACATGCAGACTTACCTGGCATGAAACGAAACTCCTGAAAGCTTTTTAAACTAAATAGCCAACTCTTCAAACATCGTTTAGAGAGAAAATAGAGACACGAGGTAATATTAACCAATTTACAAACATTTTTATCCATTACGTTATTGAATCTGATACACCTTTAGAAGTGTCATTTATTATCTGCCAATTAAAATCTTTAGACAACAATAAAATCTTCCTTCTTGGAAGATATACAATTAATTCCGTAGGATAAAATTTCTACATTTTGAAAAAAAAACAATCAAAATTACTGCTCTCTCTCTTGCTTAAATATCATTGGTGCCTTGTTATATTCGAGCAAATGGATCGATAGATTTAAAGTTGCCATAAATAGGTGATTATTTGCGTTGGAAAGCTGTTGCATCATGGTGATACTAGTTTTTTTTCCAAAACCAGTTTGGTTGAAGGTATAAACGAAAAGTCAAATTTAGTTATCCATTTATTAATAGGTTTTAATGAATTTTATTGGTTAATTTGTACCAATGGCGTAGTTGGCAACACACACGACTAGCCAATCAGTGTTCACGAGATTGATGATCATCGCCCTCAATCCTTCACTAAACTCTAATGTATCGAGTCCATTTTCAAAAGACTAAGGAATTCTTATGGTTTATTGTACATTTAGTTAAAATTATTGCTATTTCAAAGGGCAGGCTTTATGAAATTTATCATTATCCTTTTAGTTGACTTCGGGTTTCACTAGGGAGGAGGGAAGGAGTATATAAAGCAGTTAATAAATAGCAGTTCATTAATTGTGCTCTGGCTTCCCAGTATTTCTGGGGTTCCGTCATTGTCTTTAGGGTTGGACACCGAATCAGGTGGGTCTTCTCCATTGCCTCCTGTTGGTTACATAGAGGGCATGAGAGTTGAGTGTATACTCCTAATCTGTGAAGGTGTTTTGCCAGGTAATCGTGTCCGGTACGTATTCTGAAATCACCAACGGCTTCGATTCTTGGCCAGTCGGGTATGTCGGAGAGTGTCACCCTCCGCTGTTTCTCCTTTGTTCGAGCTTTAATTTCGCTGCACCATGAGGTCTGGAATTCTCTCCTGATTAAGGCCTTCATTGTGTGGAAAGACATCGGCCGGTCCATGCATTGCAAAATCGTTGTCCCCTTCTAAGCAAGTGTGTCAGCAATCTCATCGCCTTTATGCCACAGTGACAAGGGATCCATTGTAGGACCACTGCCTTGTTTTTCTCTCTCAGCAGTTGATGGAGTTTTTTACATTTGTTTTGGGTGGCTCATTGTTTCCAATTGAGTTTATTGCTGAAAGGATTGCTGTCCGAAAGGATTTCTGCTTTGGTGAATATCGTACCCAGGCAACCTAATTTGTCTAGTGCTATCTTAATGACCTTTATTTCTCCTTAGAAAGCGGATCTATTGTGTCCCGCTGTTGCGTAGAAAGAGAAGAGTTCAGATTAGACACCTGCACCAATGTTTGCTTGGTTTTCTACGTATGACCCATCAGTGAAGACTTAGAGCCATTGTTCTGCAGGATAGTTGACATTGATCTTCTCGAGGACTGATGAGCGCATTTGTTCTGGAGGTGTTTTTGCTTTCCTGAAGTGGTCAAGCAGTTGGGTGTTATTTAAAATTAATCATTAGAATGATCGTCAATTAAGCTATAACTGAATCACAATAATTTATCGATAAATTATCCCAATGCTTTGGAAAGTCGCTCGCTACTTTTAGCTATGAAGCCAACTAGAAATGCAAAAAAACTTCTCATTAATTATTCTACCGGGTTTTAATTGTTTTACTTTAAAACTCAAATGATTTACTCTTTTATACCTGACTAATCGCTTATAATCCCTTAAAGTGCTCTTCGCTCAATCATGTTGCTTGTGGTCATAATTTTAGCAGAATGGACATCAACTCACTTTCCATGCACTGGTAGTGTCTTTCACCGCCTGTCCGCTATATCTGCCAGGCTTTGAACTTCAAGGTACAGCAGTGACCTGGCATGATCTTGTGGAGTTAGAATTAAGGAGGTCTTTGTGTCGAAATAATTCACGATTCATCAAAATTTATTCCCAGCCACTCCAATCAATCTTGAGCCATTTGCTCTCATACTTGAGGCCTTTTCGTTTATTGCGTTTGATTACAAATCAACTTTAAATCATCCTGAATTCTATTTTGTATCATACATCGTCCATTCATCCTCGTTTCCTCTGCCAAACACAAACTGTCAAAATTAGTTAGTTAAGGCGAGCGAAAGAGGTGATGGACAATAACATGCGCAGTTATTATCTATCTTTTCGTTTATTTTCTCTCTCTATCTCTCTCTCTCTCTCCCTCTCGGGCGCAAATAGACGCGCGAATGAACAATAGTTTGCAACGCAACTGTCACCAGTGATTAGGTGTTTCCTGTCAACTCAACTCTGTGTGTGCTTGTGTGACAACCACCTCCTTCCTATACACACCTGAAATCACTTGCACCTGTAGATTTAATGAGAAAAACAGTGAATACGCATTTTATCATGATTCGTGGCTATTGTTTTATGTCCATTCCGTGGGAGGGAATATATTTATAACAAATGGCAGGCGTTTTGATAATTATCATTAGCCCTTTAGTTGACTTCGGGTTTCACAGAGGGGCGGAGGAACATCAAAATGGGAAATATTCGGGAGGGGGGGGACAAAAGAGTGATCCACAGGTGTAAAAGAAACAGACAGACAAAAGGCTCAAAAAGGGTAAGATGAGTACAGTGGGGGGTGGTAGTTTGAAGTCAGAAGTGAACTGCCGGTTTATAGATTTTTTTGCCATATGAGTATACGTTGCCCAGGCTGCACCACGTGGAGGTAAGTCTGTCGCACACCCTTTGGGAGGGGATATACGTCTGAATAACGGCGTAGGTTGGGGTTGATCACTTCTCAGACATGATTTATTGGGATCTTAAAAATAGGCTGCTTTGAAGGTCAATATCTCAGTGTAATAGGATAAGCTGTCTTTTGAAATACATTGAGAAGAAATCAGCGTACATTCAGGTATATCTTATCATTGTCATACATCGGTTACTGGTATTAACTGTGGCTATACTCACTAACATTGTTGCCCAAATGTTTTCATTTTAAAGTAAGGTAACTTAGCGTCATATCATCTACTTCTTATCATTTAATTTAATATTTAACTATCCAGGTCTCAACGGCTGTCTGATCAGTGGAATTTGGATAATGTTAGACCAACTCCAGCCGCGTTTGATCTCTCACTCAAGACGGTTTCCTTAACTAAGCGACTCGTCTCCAAGACACTGCTAGCGACGCCAATACAATTGAAAGCTACTCTATTCGATCCCACATGTAAGGATTCAGACCTTATTTTACACAATTCTACAGTAGTGAATAATTCCACTCCCTCACCATTAGTATATTTGTAGCGAAATTGTGGCCACTTTTATTAATACGCTGTTAAATAGTTGAAACAAGTATCAATTATTAGAATGTATTCATAGACAAATACTCAATATGACGATTTGTTGCAGTATTCAGAGCTGATGACAGTCGATAGGTGACTTTTTATCTGATTAGTATATTTTTAGAACGGAAATCATTGAGCTAGAAAATCATACATGAAAATGATCAACTTCACTCCCTTTAAATCTACTCTACAAGCAAGCGTATACGGCATGCAGAAACGGTTGAAGGAAATTCTGTTTCGTTAACTTGAAACTTCAGAGGAAACCGACAAACACGGTTCAAGGCCACAGAGCATAGTTTTTTCCGGAGGTAGATAATTCATCTCATGCGTGGGTTCTTGATCTCATCTGTCAGATGGTAGTCAAACACTGTTTGCTATTTTGACTTTCTGAACAAGGCCGGTATCATTTCAGGTACAATTTTTTAAATTGCGGTCTTTAATAATACCGCAACTTTTCCATTTTCATGATTGACTAATAATTTAGCCTTTCCTTTAACCGAATTAGTTTTAACCATGGTAATAATTGAGGCATTGGCGAAGATTGGCTTTAATCGTTAGCAAATCTTGGCATGGCATTGTACTTTCAGCATAATGCACTTTTGAGATCGATTTTCCAAGTGCAGTATTTTTTAGTAAGTCACAAGAAAGATGCCTCCTCGTCATGTTTTCAGACTTGGTGATTTAGATTGGGCAATACAATTGTTTGCCAAGGTTGACAATGTTGCATGTCTAATTCCTCGCATCCAACTGTGCGAGATACTTTCAGGGCCTTGTAGCTAATAAATGTTTTCCGCCTCTGCAGCAACTTACACAACGTTTGCGGTAGAATCTTGCCACGCGAGTTCAGGCGACCTAGGATATGCCGACATCATTGATCGCGGGTAAGTCATGCATGCAGCAGCATTTTAGAACTTGTCAAAAAACTGTCATGTAAGGGGAGGAATTATAGATGAATTAGAGGTGGAAGGCGTGTGTCGTTTCTACTGGTCTCAATTACTTCCAGAAGGAAGTAGAATTCTCTCTCAAAATTGGTAATCGGGAGAAGGGAGAGGGTAATATTTATAAATGAGAAATCGAAAGTTTGTTGAATAAGGTGCAGGTATTAAATAAAGAGACTAACTTCTGGCTATCCCAGGTGTCACTTCACATTTGATTTGTTTTCCACTCAAGTTGTTCAAGTTGAGCCTACTGCTCCACGTTATAAAACTTCCGATTTCGGCAACTGTAACGTTTTACTTGCGTTTTCTCAGGAATTACTAGGCAATTTGAACAAGTTAAATGGACGATCCTGTGCTTTTTCTTCTGACAGCAAAGGTTGCAGTGGTGTGCTTCTGGTTGACATGTTGTTGATAATACTTTCATTTCATTAAACCTCCCTAACATTATTAAAAGCCGTCATTTCCGAGTAATGAGAGTGCTTGTCTTAAAATCTAACTTGGCTCATGAGGGGTCATTGGGACAATAATTTGAAAGATTTGAGAATGATTTACAAACGTGGGTAGTCATTAGCCCACCCTGTGGAGCTAGAAAACTAATAGCACTGAGATCTTGCCGAAATTCATAGTTTTCCTAATATACCAGTAATTTTACCACTCATCTAGTTAAAGATCTAAATAAAATACATCAATTAATGTTATGCCTCTAAGAAGGTTTCGTAGAAATTCTGCTGTAGGATTTCACTTTTCAATCATACTGCAACATTATCAGTGGACCGAGTTGTCAATTCACCTCATAAACATTGATGCCATTTCATTAAGCTATTGATTATTGATTATTGGTGATCTCCTTTCTCACAATGAATCGTGCTAATATATACAGAGTAAATTTCTGGCGATTAGTAATTAAGTACTGTCATAAGCACTAACAAATATTTTTCTAGGAATTCTAGGTTATCTAATTTAGTTAAGAGGGGAGGGGAGGAACATGCTTGTTCATAAATAAAAGTAATGGACCAATAAATGGGAGATTTGTGTAACTCCTAGAGATGATGTGAAGGAACATAGTAGTTTCTCCTCGCTGTGTACTAAAATTGGAACAGCTTGACGACTTAGCTCATAAATTATATTAAAGGAAGAGGATTGTCATTAAATTAAAAGTTCAAGTAATAATTTTTTGCGCCGTTTGCAGTGGATTGCAACACGAGTGAAGCCTGAGTTATGCCCAGTAATCTCTAATGCAAATTCTCCTAGTTTGAAATGGCTCCCCGGATTAGCCAATCCAGCGCGACGCGATATCAGGGGAAATGAACTTATGACGTGAAATTCGTGTGTTGGGTTGTGATCATATGGAGCAAAACCATTATATGCTGTTTGAGTACAATAACATTGTAATGACTACTAGTTATTGATTGGCCGAAAGGTCTCTTCGCTCCCCTCACTTCACCACTTCTACAATTTTCCTGAATGTTCTAGCGGGCAAGCGCTTCTTTGTTTCATCTATTCGAAAGTTTAAATTGGAAAATTGATTACTTATTCATTTACGAAATTGTGTCCTTCTTTTGCAGGCAGAAAAGTCACATCTATATTATTATTAAAATCATCTTAATTATTGATTCTCTCCCATTTACATATCCAATGAGAAATTTATTATCGATCATTTAATTCCGTTCAAGAAATGTGCAAAATTTTAATTACAAAAAGAAGTACTTCAAGCGAAATTTAATTACCCCATCCCATTTAATTTAATTTTTATTTTTACATATCACGGCGAGTATTAACACAATTTTTACTCATGAGGGAACCGTTTTAAAATGAGAGAAATCACGAATTTAATCCGCTTAGTTTATGTCTAGCAAAATTTAGAAGTGGATTCAAACCGTTCACTTTTCATTTAATTTAAATTGCTAACTGATTTATCGCTTTAAGTCTACTTTATTCAGTATTCATTGAATAGTTTGGTAAATTTATTTGAATGGTAAGGTAATTCACCCACAAATGTTTGACCATTTGCGATTAAAATTAATTTTTTAATAAATAATCAATAATGTTGATAAGAAGGGAATCAGACATTGTTAAGCTGTCTACATTTGGATATGGAGATTCTAACAATCTTTAAAAAGGTCGTTAAGATTTTCATAACTGAACAATCTCACGCCAAAGCGGACATCAGTTTCATCGTCACACTTGAAACTTGTCCCAATATCAAATTATTCGGTCTTCTTACTAAAAATTTTATATTAACTAAGTAAATGACTCAACAGGAGCTGTTCTACAAAACCACATAATCTATTTTAAGAAAAGACTAATGAAATACTTTAAAACATGCGCAGTTGTCCAAACTCGGAAACCGGCTTTGGAGGAAATTTTCTAACCTATGTTCTTGCACAATCTGGTCGCGATGCACCAACGACCGGGTTTTCTCCCAAATCTCCATCCACTACATTCTCCTTCATTTCTCTCATCTCCTCTCAATTCCCCGCCTTCGTTCTCTCTCCGGTGAGTTCAAACATTACATTCATTACTCAAATTTGTTTCATTTAAGGAAATTGATTCCCGAAATAGCACTTTTCTCGCACCCAGTTGACGAATTATGATCGGGCGCATAAAATTAATCCTATTTTAGAGGGGGGGGGGGGCATTCATAAAACGTGCCAAAAAGAATCGGTTATGAGCTGAGTTTGGCATCTGTCCTGTTCTTTTCTGACTTCTGCCCCTTTGTACGAAAATTGAATTACTTATTATTTTATCTGAAATGGAGTTAATCAGCATTAAGCTTAATAAGAATTTTTTCAAATTAAGGCATTCGTAAATCCAAATTCAATCGTTTCAGCTAAAAAATCGATTGGAACTGAACTCTGAGAGAGTAGATTGATCAATTACAAGTCACTATGCCAGGCCGTTAAGATCTCCTTTTCTGTTGAATTAAAACGATCTGGAAACCATTGCTTGTATTGATATAGTTAAATTAATCGAACGTGTCTTAGCGCAGATTCAAACTTAGGGTGGAATGGAAGGTCGAAATATTGTCAGTCACAGCATAATGAAATTAACCGTATTTTAGTACATTGGTTCATCGGACAATGCAGTTCCCCTCCCCTCCTGTCAAACCCTATCTGACCAAATCTATTACAAGAGGCATGAATAAACTACGAATTTTATATAGTCATAAGACTGGTCTTATTTCGCAAAATTTTACTCTTCTTAGTGAATGTAGCTAATTTTAACACGCAGTGAATGACCACACATCAACACCACATTTTGCCGACACGTTTGTAAATTTTGCGGTAAGTAGATGGAAAAATTAGAAAAATTCAAACTTGAAACAAATCTACGTAAATACACAACGCGCCCATTTTTTGACGTTGAAAATCGATAAACTCCTTAATGACCAAAGGGGTGAGTCATAGGCGTGCGGATGATAGATCAATAATCTTTTTGTGATTCTGTAAACTTCTTGGCCTCATCTACTTGCGACTGTATCATTCGGTTGAAGGCTAACTTTGGGGAATAATTGGATGTCAAATTGACTAGATGTCTCTTGTCAAGCTCTGATGCAAGGATGCATTTGTATTTTCTCTGTCTAGAATTTTCCGATGAGTGCGGTAGCTTGTGAAAAGGTGGCAGGTCAACAATGATCAGAATTAATTATTCCAGGAGGTTAGTGTTCACTTCATGAGGTTTGTAGCGTTCAATCGTGCCAGTTTGGCTCTCAGAATAGGCAGGAGTGAGACTCTATTCATTATTTCTGTCGGTCATATCGCTTATAATAGGTAATGATGATATAAGCGGTGGTGTTTGTAAATAGAACTGTGTAAGATACTGGCAAATTTTAGAAACCTTGATTGAGAAACCGAGTGAATGGACCCTCCATCAACCTTGAGTAGATAGAAAAAAAATTTTTCCACTGCTGTGTCTCTCTGCCAGCCAGGGTTTCAAGAGGTTTTCCTTCTTAAATTGTTGAAAGAAGTACAGATTTAATTGGCATTTCACCTTTGGCTTCTACTGAGTAAGCGGAAAATTGGCTCAATTGCATGATGGCACCGTTGAACTGAACCTTCAATCCATCTCACTGCAGAAAGTAATGAACTAACAATACTACTAATAGTGATAATAGTACTATTGAAGCACTTCCTGCTAAACGCAATCAAGTTCATGATTTGGGCTTTCGCCTCTCGAACTCTAAGGAATGTATTCTTGAAGAAACCGAGTTCAGAATTTCTCATCATCGTTGTAGATTTATTTATTTCAAAAGGGAGGCGTTTTGATAGCTATCATTTGCCATTTAGCTGACTTCGGGCTTCACAGAGGGAAGGTTCATCAGTGTAGCAGAAAGTCGAGGAGTGGGGGAGAGAAGAGCAATTCACAGATGTAAAAGAGGTAGAGAAAAAGGTAAGATGAGTACTGTGGAAGGGGTCGAATATGACATACAGTGGGGTCATGGTAGTTTGAAGTCAGTAGTCAACTGCCGGTTTATAGACTTTTTTGTCGTATGAGCATACGTTGCCCAGGGTTGTAGATAAAAGTTTGAGAAACTAGAATACTTAAATGGATTGAGTAAGCTCAATCTTT
>UZAE01001921.1:0-11001 GCA_900617975.1 Rodentolepis nana
ACAGAAGAGTGTATCCAAGACGAAGGTAGATAAGGTGGAAAAAAGGTGGGATGAGTACTGTGAAAGTATTTGAATATGAGATACAGTGGAATCATGGTAGTTTGAAGTCAACTGCCAGGTAATAGACTTTTTTTGCCGTATGAGTGTACGTTGCCCAGAGTGCACCACGTGGAGGTAAGTCAATCACACACCCTATGATAAAATGCAGTTATTGAGAAACTCATTTAGGGTTTTAATGCATATTCTTTGAAATTTTTATAAAAGGGTCAATGACTTATTTTCTGCAATTAATTTAGTTAAGATAAGACACCGAAATTACTAATTAATTGAACATTTTTTCATATCTTTAATGTTAAGAACAACTTAATGATTACCTTTAACATATTGAATATTAGAGTAAAAGAAGAGTCAGTGTAAAATCAAATGATACAATTTCATTCAAATGAGAGAGGTAATTAATTGTCATGCATTTTAAAATAATGAGATAACAAATTATTTGTGGTAGTTACAATTTATTACGAAAAGCATAATGGTGTTAAGCCAACCGTATAAAAACAACAACTACTAATTGCCATTTTTACTAATTATTATTTAAAACTCTACTCAAACCGCAAGCAAATCATTACTTAATAATAAGTTCAAGTTAATTAATAATATCTAGTTCAGATTGAATAATTGCGAATTATCTGCGAAACAAATTTTTGACATGAAGTTAATAATTTATTTTGTTTATAAAATAAAATATCAAATCTCCATTACTTTAATGCGTTTTATTTTTTCATTCAAAGAATAGATCTCATTTTATACAAAATTTTGTTTTAATAATCAACTTGCATACTTATATATCTTTCGATCCTCTAAGTGCCGACGATGTGAGTTATTCTGGTTTTCAAAAAATTTGCTTTTCTCTTTTGTTTAATTTGTTTAGAAATTTAATAATTTCTTAGGTTTACAGATTGAGAATGGATAAAAGCGCTATAATCATATCTATTTTAATGTACATTGATCATGTGCACAAAAAGTGCCGTAGTATTCATGCACCACACATTGGTTTCCAAGGACAAAAATTCTTACTTTATTTGTCTTAACTATTTTGCATATTTTGTGACAAGGGCGTAATGTTCCGTCCCATGGCAAAAGGTAAATGAGCTTCTCAAGCAATCATTCTGCTAGAAAGGGGGTTTGTGTGATTTTACAAAATTCGATGTTCTGGGATGCACACATTTATGTATGACATTGTGTTAAAAAAGGGAAAATGTTAAAAACGTCTGTAATCGACTCTAAAGCAAAGTTTGGTGCGTCGTTCTTATTTCACATATTTTAGGGCTAGTTTTGGTACCAAATTTGAGTACTTGCTCTCATCGAGAGCGGAAATAATCAGTCGTATGCATAGACCACCTCCTGCTGAAGGAAACAATCTCGAGGAACTATTAGGAGAGGAGCCTGTTCCCGCTATTCCTGTTCCGAAACCCAATAATCCCGTTTGGCCTGATGAGGACGCTGCGGCATTCTGTGCATTAACTCCACCTCTTGAAACCTTTATGGTGGTGCCTGATGAAACAAGGAAAGAGCAGTTCTATCGGGTAAGTCTAAATTCACAACCTGTTCACATTTAGCTCTATTACTTGGCCTAAAGTCTTGATTCTCACTTCGCTAGACGGCCCAACAAGACGACATGCTAATCGGGTCAGTAACTGCTATTCAAGACTCTGGCCTTGTCATTACCATACTCGCTTATGATCAGGGACCTCGCAGAGATTTTGACGGAC
The DNA here is from genome assembly GCA_900617975.1 of Rodentolepis nana. NCBI lineage: Eukaryota > Metazoa > Platyhelminthes > Cestoda > Cyclophyllidea > Hymenolepididae > Rodentolepis > Rodentolepis nana. The sequence continues at coordinate 1,770 of UZAE01001921.1, forward strand.
TTAGAGTTACTGTAAGTAGTTTTTGTGCGTAGATCACAGTTTAAAATAACGATAAACTTTAACCATATCGTTTACTTATCCCACATTTTTTCATAATTTTATATTTTTGTTTCTGGCATTGAACTCTCTAAGTGTAGATGTTGTCATTGGATATACCCCAATGCGTTTTTCTTTTACATTTTTGGGTGATTTCAAATATCTTTGTTATGAAATATGTTATGCGTTTCTCCACTTGGCTTTTCATTACTAACCTTTTTCAGCTCCACTGTTTTCTGCGTACTATTAAATCATTTTTCTCGTTTTTGTGTTATAAATTATCGATTTAATGGTTGGTATTTTTTTATCATTACAGGGTTTTTGCCCAATTCGTCAACTACCAAAGTTTGCAACACATGGGAATCCCCTTGATGCCTTTCAAATTGGCGATAAAGTCAGAGGTATGTTTTATTCTCATACGATCTTTTTTAAAAAAATGAGTCATTATAATAATTCTTCTTATAAAGCCTTTATTCTTGACGTCCATCATTCCGGTCGACTGATTCTAAGTATGAATGATAAGGCGCTCAACATTAATCTCTATGGTAACATTCAACTGGTAAATTCATTTATTTAACCTCCCTCCATGCTCATAAGAACCGAATTCATTCTTTTTTCTATTTTATCTTTTCTAGGGTATTATTTCAGATGATGACTTGCCTCTTCACTACAGAAAGCTGCAGAATCTTGACGGCAAGTCATTTGAGACTTGTTTGCTTGGCAATCCACAGTTTAAAAATCCTGATGGTCTGAGAGTTCTTTGTGCAAGATTCGACATTCCTAGATCATCTGCTTGCAGTTTACTTTTCTCGAACGCAAAGTAAGTCGACCTATTCCATTATTACTTAATTCAAGGACATCAAGCATATGTTATGGGCTGGGAATAAACTTTGGGATAATTAATTAATTTAGAAAAATTGAATTGCTTTGCGTTATGCTAATTAATCAAACATTTGATAGTCTATTGAATCAATTTTTTGATATGATTCCGATGATTTACGGGCCTTTTCCGTTTTGTAGGATTAGTCTTCCCAAACAAGAGATGGCTTGTGAATTACGACGTGTCCAACTCTATAACATGTCTATGAGGCATGTTGCACAGGGAGTCAAGTACTTTAAAGATAATCGCAACACCGAGGCACTGCAATGCTACAACTTCGCCATAGAGGTTGAATCTACCAATGCTGATGCCTATGTGGCTCGTGGGGCTTTGTAAGTTTCCTTTATCATTCGTCACTCCTTAATTAATTATGTATTCAGGTACGCTTCGATTGGGAGTTATGCAAAGGCAATCGATGACTTGGAAAAGAGTCTCTCACTGCAACCAAATCATGCCAACGCGAAGAATTATCTTGGCCAGACATTGTTGGCTTATACCATTGAGTATGTTCTTTATTTTAATCACTTATTCATCATACATTGTATTAGATGTACACCTGGAGTCATAGCTGACTGTTTCTCTTAGATATGACTTTTCGCTCTCTTAGCTTTTGTTAAGGGGATTTGGGATGAATTTAGTTGGATTTATAGCCTTCGAAAAATCGCTAGTCGTCATAAACTTTGTTGCATACATGCGATTTCCTAATAGCTCCTGATTGACTGATAATTATTTACGATGATGGTTTGTGGTTATTTGCTTAGGCTTGTTTTTATAAATATCTTCATTTTAATAGGTTTCTGGTGATTAAACCCGATAGGTGATTGGTTGATTTCTCAAATTGGAGAAAACGTCTAAATATTCCCTCAATATCTTACGCTTGCTTTAAGCTTTTGTTACTTTCTGTTTCATTGACTAATTGCGCTTCTTAGTTCTGGCTTAGAAAGTGACGAGAAGCAATCATTTTATTCACTTTTCAAAATTTGAAGTTTCATAGGAGAAACGAAAATATAGGAAAATTACATTTCACTTTTCTATCGCAATCAAGAGAACCTATTATTCATTCGAAATACTATTAAAAACTTCGCGCTACTATTTGTCTTAGTCATGTCTAGGGGTAATTAATTTGTGGATCCCCTGAAAACAACTAGATCACTTTTGTCTAAAATTATGATATTTTTTCAGCGGTGTTTAAGTGAATCTTTGTACCTTTTTAGGCGCTATTTCGCAAAACATGCCGAAACACGATGCTGATCATTTATTTCTATAAAATAATTTTGAATGTTCTTACTCTTTTAATTTTAAATCTATTAGAATAACTTCAACTGACCCTACCAGAGCTGAAGCAATGCTTCAAAGAGCTCTAGAGTTGGATCCAACTAACCTCGAGGCTCGAGAAGCTCTTAGACAACTTCTAAATGGAGCACCTAGTTCTCATCACAATTACGACGCCAAATTGGTACGTTTTTATTAAAATTTTCCCTGGTTATTTTTTGAATCATGCGTTAAATCTGTTGTTTGTTATTCAGCGTTCTTGGTCTCGCTCACCGCAGTCGAGGAGGGGTAATGCATCTATGGAAATGGCCCATCGACGTCATGACGACAGGTCTCCGGGGTCCCCATCTGGCAGCGTAAAACGAGGTGGTGAGCCGAATTCAAGTATCGACAGATCTCGTGCTGTTCTTGAGCAACTCGTTAACGAAGATCGTTCGAAACGTGGACAACAGCAACGCAAAGGTGGTGAATCTGGGGATGAGTTTCAATCACCACCTTGTAAGTTCGTCTGCCTTGAACTGTCACGCGTGGTTAATAATTAAAATTGATTTTTATTTGGAGGCAAGAGTCTCGACCAGTATTGTGCTGTATCGCGCTAATGAATCCTCCTAGATTAAGAGTTGAAGGTTATGTACCCTTTGAGCGTTGAGGCTTTTGCGGGTTGTGGACTTTCTGATATCGCAATCAATCGATTATTGCTGTTCAGAAACATGAGTTAGTTCCATTTGTTGCTTTTCACTCCATGCAGTTCTATATTGCATAATGCATGTTTCTTACTCTTCAATCATTTGGAGTTTTAGAATCATATGCATTACTCGTTTAATTAAGCAAACATTTCTACATTTTAAATTTTAAACAGTTCTGTGAGCTAAATGTCCTTTAAATTGAATAACTTTAGTGATTGTGGAACTAATGCACCAAATATGGAGGAGTGAGACACGGTCAAATGTTGATTCGATCGCGCATTCAAATACCTCCAATATTAACTACTCCATCTATCCACATCTGATCCTCATTAGATTTACTTTAGATTGATGGAATAGCACTTTATCGCTCTCTCTATTAAATCATTTTCTTATCTCCTTGAACGGTTTTTGATAACTCCTCTATTTCTTTTTTAGCGCGAAATCGCTATTGTGACGATCGTCATCGTGATGATAATAGGCATTTAGATAAGGTCGGGAATGATTCCATGGAGAAGGGTAATTTGGCCAAAATCGTCATTACTCGTGATCGTGTACGTTGCCCCTTGTTTCATTTTTTAATAACTCTCCAGCCATAACCTTGTAGTCTTATTGGTATTTTATTGTAGTTTTATGTGATTTATAGATTATATTCTCCCTTAGTAAATGTGTAGCCATTTATGATTTTTCCTACAATGGTTGAGTAGCTAGGATGAATCCAACAGTTTGTGAGTGTAGGTAGGAATTTGCCTGCTAAATAAGTTTGTTCACTTGAAAGGTACCGATTTTGAGTTTGCCTTAGAGCAGTTTTAAGTTCTGGTGATTAACACAGAAGTAATATATGCGTAACTGGACTTATCTAATCTCCATTTATTGTAGAAATGGTAGAAAGGCGTAATTTGTTTAACAATGGTGAGAGTTTTTTAAGAGAAGTAAATCATCGCATGTCAAAATATGGACTGATTTAAGTAGATATTGTGGCGCCTACTGATATAAATGAATAAAAGATGCACAACTACTGGCGTTATTGATATCCATAGTCACTGAATTTAGCATGGTAACGCATATACTGAGTACTTACATCAATGTTGTTGGAAGCTGTTGCCGTAGATGAACTTTAAATCAACGTTTATCATTCTCACATTTAGACCAGTTTTCAGTAAAAGGAATTGCTATTGTTTGCTCCACCGTACTTGATGTTCCTGAAATTAAACTAGTTTGATCGGTTGTTGTCCCTAGATGATCTCGACTTCTTGTTTCTGGTACTTATCGACAGCTCGCATTTTCTGTTTCTTTTTAGTCTGGTCGTGTGATTCGTTGTGAAGACGAGAATCGTTGGCGGGAGGATAGCGATCGTGGTGGAGATCGTGACCGTTCTGAACGCGATATACCCCAATCAAGAGGTCGAGGCCGTGGTGGATCTGGAGGTGGTGATCGTGAGTATCGCAGGTTTGTTTGTCTTGTTCTCATCCAATTTGATTATATTTTGCTTTTATCGATTGTATTGGTAGAATATTTAAATAGATCTGCTTTTAGTGCATTTATCAATAAATGGAGGATATGCAATGAAGTACTTTTCACCTAATATTCAACATTACATCATGCAGTCATAAATGATGTTTACAAAAAATAAATGTGCTTCAACTCATCAATATTTTAAGGAAACATGAAGAAGTTTAATTTGCAACAAGGACTCCATCACACCCGATAGATCTGTTTTTTTGTATAACCGCTCCCTAGCAGTTGACATTAATTTATGATGATTCTTCGATTGCTTTGAATTTCAAAATATATCCAAGAATTGTTGCGCTCATTATGATTTAACCGTTTAAGGTTTTCTATAAATCCGAATGAAGAGGGTAGGATTGTGCGAATCTCTTTGCACCGGTTCAATAAATGCAATGTTTGCTTATTTACACAGGAATGCATCTGTTGTTATAAGCGGGCTTTGGTTTTTTTATATTTGGTTAAATTTGTAATGCTTATTGCAGGGTTTTCAGCTAACTTAAATTTTTGCTGTAATCACACAAACCCACTCAGATAACCTCAAAATACATTGACCTCATTTTATTTATTTGGTTGTAACTGAATAAATTATTATGGAATGAATTTTCCAACTTCGATAGATTTAATGGCAATCGTGAAAGAGATTGGCGTGATGATCGACGAAGGTATGATAATGAACGCGAGTTCAGAGATGAGCGTGATTCTAGAAGGTAATATATATTACCACTTTTTCCAAACTCTTTCATATTTCAAATTACTCTTACCTTGTCTTCTAATTTTCTCGTTGTAGACGTGACGACTTGAGGAATCAAGAAGAACGTCCTTCCTCTCCAAGTAATTTATTTTTGAAGTAGTTTTAATGTTTTTTACTGCATTCAGTGGAGGCTTCTGCGGCCATTTTTAAACTTCCAGCTTATTTAAGTAGATTTTGTAACTGATTGGACTTTTTTTTACGAAAGGCCTAATGAACACTTCACCTATGGAATTGTGCTCTATTTTATTCTATCAATTACTACTACTCACTTTTATCAACGGAACGATCTTTTATAGTTGGAAATTGGCCATGTGACCAGATACCGGGGTCCTGCTTGCCACGTAATGGTCGCTAATAGTATAGTCTTAGTTAACGCGAGTCCATAAACAGTTATTTAGTTCAAGATGAAGTCCTTCATTTTTTATTAGTAATATTGTCGGTTTGCTTAAAGTCTTTGTTTAAAGTACATGAATACTTCATTTACTCGATGGATGAGTTTTGGACCACTTGAATACTCTATGCGGACAAAATAGCGAAATCTTTAAAAAGTGCTAAAAACCCGTATTGCATGCATTCTGTAATTCTTTATAAAGTGGTACGATAAGACGCTCTAACTTCCGTAATTATGTAAGAATTTTGGCTTCCTTTCGATAGGTCAAGATCGTCAAGATGATCGCAACTTGCCTCAATCTGAATTCCAGTATGACAGACGCGTCTACACGCCTCCCAAAGACGCAGTTGAAGTTGAAAATGGAGTCCTCACAAAGTACGTAAATAAGAGCGATCTACCTCTCACTTCCAAGACGTTGCAGGATCGTGTTCAACAGCGTCTCAAAGACATTGAACGGCGTCATCGCTCCGAGTCGGGTGGTGATGGAGATGGATGGCGTGGAAGGGGAGGTTTTCGAGGAGACAGAGGTGGACGTGGTCGTCCTGGTGGTCCACGAGGTGGTCGTGGAAGTTGGAGAGGCTCGTGGCGGGGAGATGATAACGGTGGTGATTGGAGAGGTAGCAGACGTGGCGGTTGGCAAGGAAATCGGTTAGTTTTAATCTCATCAAACGTATTTAAAAAAATTTGAATATTGTTCATTCGATCTGTCAATCATCTTCCCCAATCCTATGTCTATCGCTTTAGCTCTCGTACGTACCAATAGGATCTAATTTTATAAATGTAATCTAGTACTGTAGAGGGTTTGTTTCTCCAATAACTTCATGTGGATTTAGCCTATTTTTTAATGATACGATGATTGAATCTAGTTGTTATGGATTGAAACAGTGTCGACTCTATGTAGTATCCGAATCTAGTACATATTGTCTCGTTGTTGTGTTATTTTTGTCGCCTACAGTCGAGTTCAACACTTACGGCACGTAAGCATCTCGATGTTCAAACTTACCTTTCAGTAAAATCCTAAAACTCACTCACCGCTTTAGGCTCTTTGTACTTGGCGACATTTAGGATTGTGCATGTTAACTGTTTATGGCTGAAAAATTGCATGACTGCAATCGAACCAACGATCACTTTCACAGTTGGTGCCAAAATCGGTCTAAATAAAGTTTACATGAGCACTGGTCGCTCTATTTGCTTTCTAGATTAGACTTTCATCAGCACTTCTACTCAGTGTGCATTCTGCGTCTTCACTTAGACATCTACCTAGTTTTGATATTCGGTAAACTTTTTGACGCCATGGGCAAAGATGCGCGTTGTTTATAACGCTTGTCGAATCGTATTGGCGTAAATGCAGACGTACTCTCGTTTCAGTTATCGTTTGGTGTCTGATCTATAAGTACGTTATAAATTCAATTTGGGGGTCATTACTTCACTGGAATCGTCATTGAAGTGTTCTTTGTTCTCCCCGTCCTTATCACATTCACTATTGTTTTCCAAGCTGTCGACTAAATAAAGCCTAACTTGACGTTGAATGCATGTGTTCATTAATGCTGATGCCTAAAATTTAATTTCATCAGTCGCATCGCAATGTGTCTATGTATAGTTTTAAATGGAACATTAATCTGGGCGGCCTAAGTCCATTCACCGTTGAGGTGATTTTCATTAGGCCAAAATGAACCTTCGGCTGTTTTAAAAAATTCCTTCGGGATACGGTTTTACAACAGCCCACATATCCTCTATCACTTCAATCATTTGCCCTAAAACCTTCAAGAAATATTCCAATCCATAACTGGTAAAGTTGTTTTTTTCATCATCGAGGCATGTAAAATAAATGTAAATAAATGCAGTGTTAAGTTTCCATAAAGTTCTATCATTTTGTATACAATTAAGTGTTTTATCTTTCATTTGCAAACTAAATAAGGGGGATAGATAAACTTTGCTTGTTATGAGGTATTAAAGTTAACATTTTCCAAGATTCTACTGTAGCAATGCGTTTCATATCGTGTCTTTAATAAACTTATTTTAACATTTTATCCTTTTGTACTAATTTCGCACGCTATTCCATTAGCGATAGATATGGCGGTGACAGACGTAGTGCCGGAGGCGGTGGCGATGGTGGACCAGACGAACCCCGTCGACGTCGCCGTTATGATCGCTCAGGCTCCAACACACGATCTCGGTCAAAGTCACCGGTCGCTAAACGGTCTCGTCGAACCAGGGATAGTCGTTCACCTCCATCAAGATCACGTTCTGGATCTTATTCTCGCTCACCATCACGCTCTCCTTCTCCATACCCTAGAAAGTAAGTACTCTCGTCTTATTACTTCTTACTCTTGGTTATTTCAGGTTTTTAAATTTATGTTTACTAACTATTGCCGCCTATTAGACATCTTAAAAAGAAGCATGTCAGGAGGGGGTATGAATGACCTTGTTATTTGTATGCTTTTGTACACCTAAACAACATGTGATTTGTAAAATGTGCTGTAAGGAGGAAATCTGTAAACCTTCCACTATATCTGATAAACGCTTGGCCTGTTATTAATACTCTTTTTCGGGGATATTTGCTTGCTATTGGCTCTCTTAAATTGTCAAATTCTCAAATGCTATTGCGCATTTTTTAAATGTACAAATAAAATTGTTATATGATAAAGACTAGCTACATAGTAGCATAGAGAAATTAAGTGGTCGATTAATTTGATTTTTGAGGGAGTTAACCAATTAAAGCTTCAATGTGATTGCTTTCCGAAAAGTCTGTTCATTGAAGTGAGGTTACCTGACTAAACCAGTTCCAGCATTAAAATGTTTATAAATAAATCACGAGAACAATCGCAACGCTGCTGTTTGTAAAATTGAGGCAAGTACGTTTATATATTGTTAATTTTTCAAACTTCCAACCGGATAGTGTTGAATAGGAACTTAAAGTATTCACTATAAAGCTACAAAATCGCTGTCAGCATATGAGGTTAGGCATGGTTTTATCAAATGTATCTAGTAGTATTTGCTCGCAACTTTCATCGATTTCACTCCTTCATAGACGTATATCTCACGCAAGGATAAAAACCCCGCCGTTAGCACCTCTGACAAATAAACGTCACAGCGATTCCGAAGATCATATGGCGGAGGTTGAACAATTTGTCGCTCAATTGCAAGCCAAGCGACAAATGGAGGCTGAAAAGCAGGAACAGGCTGATCAACCCCTAATTGGTCCCCAAATGCAGAATGCGGAGTAAAGGGTTCACTATCGAAAAGATATACAAGGTTCCACTGTGTGTTATATGTTTGAAAATATATTTTGTCCGCCATAATAATGGAACTAATAAATTTTAATTAAGTCCTTTATAAAAGTCGCTTTTTAACATTTAAACCAAATCTTAAAAAAAGTAGTGCAAAGAAGGGAAAACTATGAGAAAAAGTACCAGAAATGAAAAGCAACCAGGGAGTTTGCAAAAGGAAAAGAGATGAGTGTTGGAGAAGTGAATGTGTGTGAGTGTGTGGTAGTGTGTGTGCTTAGTGGACGGAGGCAAGAGTCTCGGTCAGTGTGTAGATTGATCGCGCTAATGAAACCTCCCAAATGCAGGCTGCAGGGAGCAAGTTGTTGTCTGTGGTCGCCATCTCTCCACATCTGGAGCGTGCTGTGGCTGCCAGATACTAGGTGGTGGAATATGCTGGTCAATGGGATGTGTGTGCGTGTGTGTGTGTGTGTGTGTGTGTGT
>UZAE01001922.1:0-11000 GCA_900617975.1 Rodentolepis nana
ATTATGACCCCACTGTTTGTCATATTCGACCAATTTCACAGTACTCACATCACCTTCCATTTACCTTTGTGTCTGTCTCTTTTACATCTTTCAAACACTCTTCTGTCCCCCCCCTCCTCTCGACTTTTTTTTTACTTTGATGTTCCTCTCCCTCCGTGAAGCCTGAAGTCAACTAAAGGGCTAATGTTAACTGTCATGAAGCCTGCCATTTGATATAAATAAATATTTTTAACTCATTTCAGAAGACATTGTCTAAGTTAATGTTAGCCACTGCTGCCAAACCAATGATTACATGACCTGCGATTTCATAATTTACTGCAACTTAGTTTCGGTATTAATTAACAAAGACCCCCTCCAACACAACTGAAAATATTATTCTTCATTGAATTAGGATGCTCAATGGACTTATTTCTTATTGGTGCACCCTGGGCAACATATACTCATACGACAAATAGTCTGTAAACCGGCTATTGGCTTATCACTTCAACGTACCATAAACTCACTGTATGTCATGTTCAATTATTCTCACAGTACTTACCTTACCTTTTTCTCTACCTTTATGTCTGTCACTTCTGAATTTGTGAATCACTCTTCCGTTCCCCATTCCTCCTCGACTTTTCGGACTTTGGTGTTTCTTCCTCTGTGAAGCCCGAAGTCAGCTAATTGGCTAATTATAACTATCATAGAGTCTTCCATTTGCTAGAAATAAATTAATTGTTCCTTGAAGTAAAAGACTACGTGCTCTTAGTTTAACTTAACTGCAGAACAATGTAATACATGTGGTAAGTAAATAATGAAAGAATTAGATTGACGAATGTGCTGGAAGAAAACCGGGCCTTCTTTTGGTGGTGAGGTTATATTAGACAGATTATCTAACTACCTTTCAAGACGACATGTAATACTAATGTGATATACACTGTTTAACTGTATAATTCCACTTTCAAGCATCTATAAGAACACCACGACTCTCAGCTAATGCTCTTCTAACCATGTAAAATTTTAAAATTATTATATCAAATGGCAGGCTTTATGGTAGCTATCATTAGCTCCAAATTTCAAACGCAATCCTGTATAAATAACATGGCGTGATCAAAACGTCTGCTCTAACATCTAAAGAAATGGGAGCAAGTTATCTGTTAAATCGATTTTCTCCTGAAAATAATTCTATTGACATGAGTAAAATAGTTTGGAATACGTTCGCGTGACAAATTAAAATTAGCATTTACCTTTTGAATTTTTTCTAGAAACACCATTTTTCTTGACTTCCATTTTTTGTGTTTCTTTCAATTTACACCAAATTTCACATACATTTTGCTACTCTGTTGTTTATGAGACTACACAATTCACTTTAAGAGTAATCAATTTTCATTGGGGCAAACTAATGCAAAGCGTTAATTTTCGAGAAAAATCGATTTTTTCTTCAACGTGAAAAGAACATTGGTGAACTAAATACAAGTAGATTTGGAAAGTGGAATTAATAATACAAATACTACTGATTGACTCAGTAAAAAAATTAGTAGACACCACCGGATAGATGACAGCGTAGTCTTGTTAACGAGAATAACACTGCTAAGATCGACTTGTCAATGAACAAGTAAATTCGGCTAATCAGTCGTTGCTTAGTTAGTTCAGAATAAAAATAATTTTTAAAAATACTAATTTTTAGGCAATTATTGATTAAATATTTATTTTCATTGAAATAGGAGTTAGGTAGAGAGAATCAAACACGGTGGACAGATGAGTGTGAGTGAATGAGCCTTGTGTCTAGTGGTCATTGTCAGACGACAAAGATGGTTAAAATGAAATTTACACGATCACGCCTCTAAAAATTGGTAGTTTTCACGATATATAGGATTTGGAAGGTAAAATATGAAAATAGTGGCTAGGAAGAAAGTGATTGAATTTTACCAAATAGAGCATGATCTATCTGGAATTTCGAAATGCAATTACTGGAAAGGAAGGCAGCTACCCGACTGACATTGATGAATTTAAAGATTTATGGACTTTTTTCCAATGATTTTTCCGCACTTTAGATATTTTAGAATTATTCAGTGAGCTGATAACAGTCGTTGCTTCGCTGATACTATAAACCACATGAACCCATCACAGCCTTAAAAAGCAGGTTAATAATATTTATGTGGGATGAACAATGTCCTAAAGCTTTTTTAAAGTGGCAGACGTTTTGTTAGTTATCATTAGTCCTTTAGTTGACTTCTGGCTTCACAGAGAGGAGAAGAAACATCAATGTGACAAAAGTCGAGAGAGGCGGGGAGAGAATAATGATTCTCAGATGTAAAAGAGACAGACAAAGGTAGAGAAAAGGGAGAGGTGAGTACTGTGAAAGCAGTCGAATATGACATGGTAGTTTGAAGTCAGAAGTCAACTGCCGATCAATAGACTTTTTCCGCATAAGTATACGTTGCCCAGGGTGCACCACATGGAGGTTATAGGGGTGCACATCGTGTAGGTAATTCTATTGCGTACCCCATTATTTCACAGAATTAAATTGGCAAAATAAAAGGTAAATAAAATGCAACAATTTATTTTTTAACGGTGAATATTACTAAATTGAAGTTTTAGGTACATTAGTAAATTGAAAAAACAGGGAATTTGGCCCAGACGGATCTTGAAAATAAATCAATGAATTCTTTTGTTAGATGTTTTCTTTCAGATAAGCCAATGACAGGAGTTTTCAAGTCACTTATTAGTGACGAATTATGAGCTATGTGCACAAAAAATGGCGAGGCTACTTCACTATCATCTGTCTCAACGTTTATCTCTATCTATGATTCTAATGACGGGGTGTGCGATAGACTTACCTTCACGTGGTGCACCTGGGCAACGTATTCTCATACGGCAAAAAGTTCATAAACCGGCAGTCGACTTCTGACTTCAAACTACCATGACCCCATTGTATGTTATATTCAACTACTTCCACAGTACTCACCTCACCTTTTGTCTACCTTCGTCTTGGAAGCACTCTTCTGTCCCCCCCCCTTTCGACTTTTTTTCCACTTTGATGTTCCTTCATCTCTGTGAGGCCTGATGTCAACTAAAGGGCTAATGATAACTATCAGAACGCCTGCCTTAAATGATTCTAATAACCATATTAAACAACGTTACCTGATTAAGGAATAAACATAGGGTGGGGATTTCATATACTATACCAAAGAAAAATAATTTTTTGTCCAAATAGGAACCATTCAAATTGAAGAAGTAAACAGTAATGGAAGAATCTGTGTAGTGTTTGGCATCACAAAGATTCATATTATCTTTCTCGAAATGTTGACGTATTCTGTCAGTTACTCCTGACAAGCGTTACCTCGTACTGACAACTGGACAACCTAAAGAGCGCGCCTTTTACTCTGTTTTTTCGTGATCTGGGGGTAAATAGAGTGAACTGGCTTGAAATTCCCAAAAGCTTATGCCGATCTATGACTGATTCAGTATGGCCCGTTTGATTGAGCATTGTCAGTCGTCAGTATTTCTTCAATCAATACGTGCGTCCAGTTGTAAAGTGATTTAAGCTGTACATTGAGGAAGCACAAGTTGAATGCCTTCTCTCTCTCAAGATAATGAAATATTCTCTCTCCATTCAAATTGGTTCAAATAATTTTTGTCGCAGATTCATCATCATCAACTCAGGTTTTCCTCCTCAAATTATATGGGGTTTCGGAATTTGATTGGCTGCTAAGAGACAATAAATATTCAAGCGCCATTTGAATAGCCTATTAGTAGAATTGCCTCCTCAAATTCATTTTCATATTATTATTATTAAATTCCTGGACTTTTAGTCCTAAAGTATAAGAATTAATAAATCATATCTCGTTGCCCAGGAAGCCTAAGCAGTTTTTTGAGAAATTTCAGCGGGCTTACTTCTAGGGTGCAAACGCTCTTTCTGTAAAATTCCTCCCAAAATTAAAGATAAACATTTTCAATCAATAATTTACCGAATTCGTCTTAATTTTCTATTCAATTTCCGGTCATTCCTAGACTACACCCACCCTCATCACCCCCACACCACTACAGCAGCTGTTAAGACTGCCAATCATGATATAAAGCTGCAGCTATCACTAAAACCTGATGTAAAAGCAGAAAATCTCACGCCCATCTCGGAATAGTTCCTGGTTAAAGTTGTTTATTTCTTATTTTTTCCAAGCAATACCGCGGTCTTGATATTCTGACCAACGGACAAGTCAAATCCATCAAATTTCTTGGTGTTCAGTTTAGACATCCCTTCCGCTTGATCTCCAGACAAGACAGGTATGGAGGTTATTGTATAGTTGACTATTCCATAACTCTAAATGGTCCACCTTTATCAAGCTCCAAAAAGCACTTTCTTGGTGTGTGACTTCTTGCGAGTTGAATCACAACTCGTTATCTGTCCAAAAACGAACGACACTGGTGGACGATCGTCAGTAAGAAAGAGGTCATGTTGACTTTGCTTCTCCCCTAAATGCAACAGCGATAAAAGTGACTGCGCAAAATGCAAACTAGGCTGCACTTCCTTTTTGTCAGTATCTCATATGCACTGAAGCTGATGTTCAGTGGTCTTGTTCAACCTATGTGGAAGATCCCCATTAGAATCTTAGTGGATTCGTATTCAGAATAGCGCGAAATTATTCCCCTAAATGGTGTCACAACCGGGTTGTTATTACCGGCCTCCACCGGATAATCTGGGCATATCAAATATTATTAAGTCTGAGAATGCATTGACTCGTTTTTTACACAATCCTAGAAATTTTGTTGAGATATAAGTATCTCCTATTTACACCCACCACCAAATCTCAATGCTCTGGGAATGTAACTTCTCTTAGATCTTATGGGTTTGGGGAACGGATAACGCCTCGTGTTGACATTCAGGTCTTGTCACATCATTGCACACACTTTGAATCTCTGCAAATACAGATGGGACTTCCTTAATTTGTTTTATGCATTCAACTTTTTAAAACTCCTCAATAGGTGGCATTTTAAGCGCAAGATCGGTAAAATTTCCTTTTTTAATTATTTACTAATTTGAAATTCCAATTCAATAATGTTAAATTTATTATTGTAAAACCTTTGTCGTTTAATTTTATAGACATTACGCCTTGCATTTTATACAAACGAATTAACCAAAATGAATACAAGATGTTCAAGAGTAACCCTTTTATCGATGCTAGAAGTGCCGTTTCTCTACTTATGCTGCATTATTCATACGTGCTGAAGTCTAATATCATTATTTAACCCCAGCGTTTACGGGTGAGTTCATAACCAAAAACCTCAAGCTAAAAACAGGAAGATTGTTCTTGTGAAGGTGTTCCATTACTTAAATTTTCAAGCTATGGGATGGGAGATAGACTTACCTCCTCGTGGTGCGCCTTGAACAAGTTATACTCATATGCCAAATAAGTCTATAAACCGAGAGTTGGCTTCTGACTTCAAAGTATCATTAACCATCGTCATGTCATATTCGACCGCTTTCACAATACTCTCCCCACCTTACCTTTTTCTTTGCCTTTGTGTCTGCTTCCTTTATGTCTGTAACTTTGATGTTCCTCCCCTCTGGGAAGCCCGAATTCAACTAAAGGGCTAATGATAACTATCATAAAGCCTGCCATTTGATAAAAATAAATAATTACCTTTCAAGCCATTTGAGGGAGAACTGGCAAGGTTGTTGGGTAATGAGCTTATGCCTTTTCTTATCTCAAGCTCAAATAGTAAATGCTTAATTAGAAAGAGAGGTAATCGAATTAATGCACACACCTTCAAGGCCCTCTTCTTTGTAATTCCAAACGGATTACGAGCTTTCCCAACCTTTGTAGCAAAATTTCAAAGCTCATTACAATTAGTAGTTGGGTGTGCTAATTAAAGGCACAACCAAATGGCCATTAACCACACCATCGAGTTCAAAGTTAGACTAATAAATTAAGTATAAAAATACCTCAAATTGCAGCCAACTTGAATTGAAATAAAACGGATTCCCATTTAGTGGGATTGAATAAATGCCCCTTTAGGGAGGGGGTGGGGGAATCTACCAAACAATATGCGACAGTGACGCAGTGATCAAGGATCATGAGAGTGAAATTCAACCCCCCCTTCCCCTCCCCCACACCTCCCACCCCCTAATAAATGCTTAAAGCTTTAAACACCCTCCAGTGTTAAGTATTTTATATGACAACAGTTCTCACTTCGACTGAATAGTTTCGCAATTCGAAAATGGATTGTATTTATTAAATCATTACTTCAAATAATCTTATTCTTATTACCCATCCCACTAGGTGTTTTTTTGCACCCGAAATGATAAATTCGTAATTCCTTTACAAGAAGAGAGGTCGTGGGTGTGAAAATCAGAAAATTTCTATCAATTCACAGAATAAATCAACATGGAGAGACTTTCATAAATGATTAAACAACGAATTTGAACAGTGATTTTGCTTTGTGTTTGAATTGCTTAACCAAGTGAAACAATTAATTTCTGATAAGAAGAGGTCTCCAAGACTTATAAGTAAAAAGAAGAGGAGAACCTGAAATAATTGGAAATGGAAGTTAGAGATGGAATTTTGGGAAACAGGTACCACGAATTGAAGGCATGTTTATTGAGACGATTATTTGGGTAATTATCTCAGTTGCTATTTTGTAGCTAGCGAAATCATTAGTAACTTAAAAATTGAAGCATTTTGCCAACAATTATTTGAAACAATTGTTTCTCAACAGGACAATTGCATTCATTTTCTCTACTGCATAGAGAGACAGGAGGCTGCAAAAAAATTAATGAAGAAAAGTACCTTTTAAAGGATATTTATTGTTAAAATAGGGCTATCTGAGATTATTTATGATTAATTTAAGCAAAATTTTTACCCCTTTTTCATGCCTTATTTATTGGAGAAATTAATTCTAAAGTAAAAATACGCAGTAAATAAATTATGAATAGAATGTACGAAATTAGAATAAAAGGCAACAAATTGTAACAAGAAGAACACACGCAAATTAGATGTCAGGAATTGCTTTTTAAAGGTCGAATTGACTCACGTGAATAACGTTTAAAAAAGATATCATATACTTTCACAAAAATCACCTCACTTTTGCAAATAAAATTATAGAAATCAGGAGTGCGCAGTGGGTATGTTAGCAACATTTCACCAGTGATTGGTGTCAACAAAAGTCAACAATAGCACAGTGTAATGGAGAATGACAGAAAGTGAAGGTTGGCAACCGGGAGACGGCTAAACATGCTCACAAATGATGGAATTAATTTTTAGAAGGTATCAGATGATGGTATTCGAGTACAGCCTGTTTAGGAGAGTATAACACCCTTACTTTTATATTTATTATATCAAATGGCAGGCGTTTGATTAGCTATCATTAGCTCTTAAGTTGACTTCAGGCTTCACAGAGGGGAAGGAACATCAAAGTTAAAACAAGTTTGGAGGAGGAAGGAACAGAATATTGTTTCAAAGATGTAAAAGAGACAGACACAAAGGTTAAAAAGGTGAGGTGAGTACTGTGGAGGTAGTCGAATATGACATACAGTAGAGTGATGGTATTTTGAAGTGAGAAGTCAACTGAAGGTTGAAAGACTTTTTTGTCGTATGAGTATACTTTGCCCAGGGTGCACCACATGGAGGTAAGTCTATCGCACACCCCCCCCCCCTTACTTTTATATTGTTTAAAGATAATTCCCAAGACAAAGATAGGTCGGTTTATTAAAAACTAAAATCCTACAGATCAATGATCCTGTGGTCTTTACCTATAACTTAGAATTTATCTCTTATTTAAACTCAATCCATCAAAGTGTAAATAAAAAGCTCGAGACTGCGTTCGTGTCAGAATTTTCTGAATTTAGAAAACCTTTGACACAAAGATTTAAATAATAAAAATTCTACCTCCCATTAACGGTTTTTTCTCTAGAATTTTCAAACAATTTAAAGCAGGGTAAACTGCTACATATTCAAGGTGTGCTCTATCTATGATTTTGTCAGATATTTTATTGCCTGTCTCAACTGGAAACTTGTAAATAATCTCTCACAAGAAGGCAATTTATTCCCAAAGCCTCTTATCTCCAATTTCCATGTTTCATAGCGTTTCCAGTAATCCAAAAAGTCTGTTCTGTGTACACAATATTATCAAAACAATTTGACGTTTCAGTATGTTTACTAATCATGTGCGAATCACGTTCTTTTTCGATCACAAACTGATTATTTTGTCTCAGCATAATGTAATTAAAAAGGAGTGTGCGATAGATATACCTCCACGTGGTGCCCTCTGGGCAACATACGGCAAAAATTCTATAAATTAGCCGTTGGCTTCTTACTTTAAACTACCATGACCCCACTATATGTCATATTCGACTCCCTTCACAGCACTCAACTCACTTGTTTTACCTTTGTGTCTGTTACCTTTGTATCTTTGAAACACTCTTCTGCCCCCCCCTCATCCTCTCGACCTTTTCACTTTGATGTTCCTTCCCCTCTGTGGAGCCTGAAGTCAACTAAAGGGCTAATGATAACTATCACAATCTCTGCCATTTAGTATAAATAAATAAATGTGATTAAAAATTGCCAACGGTTGCTCTCAAATAAAAACCCTTTCAAAAAGCAACGATGCTGGCTTAATTCAAGTGCTACTCGAGAGAATTTACCTTCATTTTCAGGCAAATCTCTTTAGACGTCATATTTGGAAGTTAAAATTTTTGCTTCAATTTTCTGCAAGCCTATTTACATCTACGTAGGCACATTTATCTGATTTTTTCGTCTGGTTTAAACCAAATTTCTTTTAACCACTTGACGGTTTAGACAGTATTTTGACATGAACTGTCAAAAGAACACTTCATTTAATTCGTTTTCACCTAGTTGTACTCCTAATTGCGATAAAATCTATTTATGAATGTGAGGAATAGTTTTGTCACTAAGATTCTTTCTTGCTGTTTTAAAGTCCAAGAACTCTAGTCTGGTAAAATAGGGCAATAAGGAAAAATACATTATTATTATTATTTTATTAATTAAACGTAGTTAATGCAGACTATTAACAATAAAAACCTACGGAACGTTCAACAATTCTCAGCTAGTGTTAAAAGTGTTCACTACAGATTTGGATACATAACTTCTCGCGTCGATAACTTGCGCCAAGTCATTTGGGGAGATTTCCCCAATGGTATAACTAACATTCGTCTTCACCTCCTCATTATCGTGTTTGTATCAATATTTCTTCATGCTCTTGCATATGCAATCGCTTCTAAACCTTCGGACATGAAATTCGTTCAATGTTGACTTAGGAGGTTAGACGGCTAATGACTTCATCTCTTTGTTGTCAAGTATTGATTTACATAAATGAAATTTATTAGAAATTTTCTCAGTCCAGAGACTTGGCTAGTCGTAGGTGCAAATGATGGTCTACTGCCTTATTAGGCTAACCTTCTAAATAATTCCACTCTGCCAACCTAAACCATAAAGTGATGAATAAGTCGAATGCAAGTGGGGGAGATGTTTGTAAACAGCCTAAAAGCAAGATTTTGAGGAGAACTGTGTGGTTACGAAGCTGTTGGATGAATGAGTGCCATGGATGTTGAAAGAAACGGTTAGTGGAAATACATTGTGAATCGACATCTAGCTGCGATATACAGACGGTGTTGAGTCATGCCTGGCCGGATGGGGGGTAAGGGGTTCGATGATATTCTGCATTGGATTATAGAAGGACTTTCTTGATCGTTCGATAACTGTAGCGCAGGTGTGATAGAGTTCGCTGCTATTACTCCAGTTTTAATGCAATAAGGTGAAAATTTAATTACAAATTAGTTTAGTTACAAAATTTAAACGGACCTTCGCTATGATTCATTTTGGTTTTCCGCAAAGAAATGTTAGTTCCGTTTCTAATCGCTGCTTGTTACCACCATCAATTACATTCCCAACAGATCAGCGCAGATACGGAGCTTGTTTGGACCCACTTAATTGCATTAACTTCGTAAAATTGGAAATTCTTGGTCTTTCATTTCCCAGCATCAAATGATTCATGTCGTATCCTTTGATTGGCATTGACCTACATGTCAAGGTCTAGTAAAAATCGTAGACTCAATTTAATTGAAAGCACCTTTGTTGGATTGATTTGAGAAAATTAAGCAGGTTTTTATTTGTCCCTATCTATTTTCTTATTAACGAAATTGTGCATTAAATTCAAGATGGATTTAAGTAAAATAGACAGGAATTTTGCTAAAAAAGATTAGCAAACCGAATGACGTCGATGCGTTCAATTTCCTTGAATGCTTCCATCTAGGAAATGATGGTAATTGTCTTATCTATTTATAAATAGTTATTGAATAGTTATTTTTCAAAACTTATAGTAAATGCAACCATTTTGTAAGGAAAACTTGTTCAATATGAACATGACGGTCATATTGAAGTACTGCTAATTCGCCCCAACCCCCAAAAAGCAGCTCTCTTCAATTGTTGCAATATATCGAAATTCGGGTATTGAAAGCCTTTAAAAGCCTTTGTAGAGAAGGGTTGAATTCGTAATATTTGCTGAAATTATTACCACTTTTCATTTTTTTCCATTTCTACGTGTTTCCATCCCCAAACTCAACTCGCATGGCGAAATTACGGTAACAGAATTTCAATTTGAGCCTATTGGCGCACATTTCATTTCAAAGACTCCTGATGCGAACTCTTTCCACGGTTCATTGTCTTGTCTCTTGTTTTCATGCGCTTTTCTAAATTTTTAATGTCGCCGTTTACTTCCACTTTCTCGAATTTAATTTTTTTGCGATAAGTTATTTATTTATATCAAATGGCAGGCGTTTTGATGGTTATCATTGGCCCTTTAGTTGACTTCAGGCTTCACAAAGAGGGAAAGGAACATCAAAGTGAAAAAGTCGAGGGAGGGGGGAACAGAAGAGTGTTTCAAAGACGAAGGTAGAAAAGGTAGATAAAGGTGACATGAGTTCTGTGGAAGTAGTCGAGTATGACACACAGTGGGGTCGTGGCAGTTTGAAGTCAAAAGTCAACTGCCGATTTATAGACTTTTTT
>UZAE01001923.1:0-10995 GCA_900617975.1 Rodentolepis nana
TTTTAAAGTCAATAAACTGAATAACATATATCCTGTGCTGCTTGCTAGCATGACAGATGATTTAGGAGCATTTATTCAAAGAGTCCTTGTTACTAAATATTGGAATATTTATTCCACAGAGTCCTATTAAATCACCACCTGTCTCTCCATTGCCCGGAAGTGAAGTTCCAGTCCCTTATATCGGCGAGGGTGTAGCTTCCGAAGTCAAGAATTCCGAAGTGGAGAAATCCTCTCTCTTCGCTTTCCAACACATACATAAAGCTTTGTCCCAAGGACATGAAGAGAAGGATGTTGAAGAGTCGGCCTCTGAGAAGTTGGTCAGTCAATGTCTTCAGGAGTACATGGCTGCCTGCTGTCGTCTAAGATCTGTTGATCTCCAAGGAGAATTTGGCGCTTTTCACTGGCAATATGGAGATCTTGATGATGCTGGCTGGGTTAAAAAGGGCACCGTTACAGGATACAATGAATTAGAAGTCTATAACGATCCCTCAAAGCATATCGTTTTCGTGAAACTCGTGAGCTATTCAAAAAATATCTTACATGTCATCTTACCACTATGCTAATTCGATTCTTTCGCTTTTTTAGCCACCAATCCAGAAATCTGTTGGAAATTTGATTTATCCCCAAAAGACAATTGACGCAATGTTATCCACCTGGATAGACATTGGTCAAACACAGGTCGCAACAACACCTACCAGAACTGACGCTGAATCCGAACCCGTTTTCCATCCGGCAAAGGCCATAATCAGGCTCTCTGACCTCCTTGAGGAAATGCTTAACTCCGGCGAGGATTGCAGTGGAATGCGACCTAGCCTAACTTTGGCGATCCTTCTCTCAATTGATCAGTGTACTGCAAATCTTCCTCAAGGTCTAGATGGAGATAAAAAGTTCTTCCTTAATCTCGATCCTTCTGAGATTCTCCTTCTATCTTCTCCGGCAAATTGTCTGGTAATTTTCCGTATCGTTGACTGTGAAGGTGATTGGAATATCCAAAGACTGCTTCAAGAATTGTATCCTGGCAATTCAGATTCCCTAGAAGTTGCTATGAAAGCCTGCTTCGAGAGTCTTTCAGAAGCGGCTAGAACGAAGCTTCACCTTCACGTTTTGCTTGAAGCTATAGCTCCACCTGATTGGGTCACCCAAACTATGACTCGTATTGCTCTCGGTAAAGGCGAAATCGCCTCCCCTCACCAAGATGACAACTGAGCTTTTCTCTCCCCCGCTTCTCTTGCTCGTGATACTTAACCTCTTTTCCAACCTATTCTTTCGTTGTGTCTTTCGCATCAGTATCAGTTGATTTATTTCTGAATAAGGTATTCACCTACCTTCTTATTTCCATATCACCTATTATCTTTTCCTCCTGCTTTGCAAATTATCTCGTCTGAAGATATTTCATAAGCCTATTTATTTAAAATAAAAAAACAAGACTGAAAACAATGCAAAAAATGAATGCGAATGGGAATACAGCAGTTGAGTTCATCGTTCTCAAGGCAATATGCCATTTCACTCGTCTTCCATCGCCACCCCCCCCCCTCTTATTCATGTTTCTTTGTTGCTCACTTTCTCACCTTTTGCTTTTACTTTGCTGGAATGTTTGAAAATGAATTCACCTGAGAATATTAATCAGTTGATTTGAAATGCAACGCCCCTCCCTGGTTCTCAAATTCTCCCTGTACTTCTGACATTTTCCTCTAAATCCAAGTTTAAGCATTAAAGGATACTTGACGATCTTGCTAGTCTTCTGGTTTACGAAAAGTGCTTCCGTTTGCTGAAAAAGTGGCAATGAAAGTAGTATGAGTAAAGGAGACTACCTCAAAGTCAAAACTAACGTTTATTTATTTATATCAAATGGCAGGCGTTATGATAGGTATCATTAGCCCTTTAGTTGACTTCAGTCTTCACATAGGGGAAGGAACATCAAAGTGGGAAAAAAAGTCGAGAGGGGGGGGGGGGAACAGGAGAGTGCTTCAAAGACGAAGGTAGAGAAAGGTGAAGTGAGTGCTGTGAAATTATTCGAATATGAAATTCAGTGGGGTCTTGATAGTTTGAAGTCAGAAGTCAACTGCCGGTTAATAGACTTTTTTGCCGTATGAATATACGTTGCCCAGGGTGCACCATGTGGAGGTAAGTCTATAGCACACCCCATACAACAAGTATTGATTGGCTTATAATTTGTTCAGCTCGTTAAAAATACCATTTTTCTTATCTAGTAATCTCAAATCCCCTTAGAAATTTCATTTGCAGATGAGAAATGATTTCATGTTCACCTTTCTGCCCTGCCACTTCATGCCTTTTTGTTATTTTGTTGTTTATTTGATCATTTAATTTTTGTTAATACGATCTTCCTGGTCATCTCGTTTTATTTCTTGAATTCATACCAATTCTTCACATAACCTTTTCAACGCAAACATTGTCATTTAATCGCCTATGTCCCAACAACAATAACGCTACCCAAATCTCATTGAATTAATGTGTACCTGGGACAAATAAATCCCAATGGCAAATAGAACTATGCAAATGATTTGTATTTTAAAACTAATTACTGCAAATGTCTTTCTGCCCTCCACCCTTCAAAGCATATTACTGACGTCCGTGTTCTCCCGTTTGAAAACATATATCTCAAATACGATCTTTTGTTTAAACGAGCTACCATACTAATGGAAAGACAACTTCTTAGACAACAATGGTTGCAATTTAGAATCATTAAATATTGGGTTTTATGTTGGTCATTATTCAAGGTCAGGGAAATAAACATATTTTAGAATTTAAATCTTATTTTTATACCTTTCTTAAGATTATGCATAATAATTTTATTTACCTATTTATTTATTTATTATTATAACTTATTTTCTTTTTTTTCCTACCGATACTGAGGTGAGAGGACTCATTCAAGCTCGTGATAAACGTGATTTGAGCTGTCAAATATATGTCATGAGATAGTGTCTTCGTCGCTTTCAACAACTCAATTATCCCGTGAGAAAGGCCGATTAAATACCAACTTTTGGTTAATAAACATAAAAGATATCTAATTGTGTTAGTTAGCGTTAAAAATAAGTTAATTTTAGCTGAATTATTTGCATTACCCTTCGTCAAATTTAAATTTAGTCTATGGAAATTCTCTCATCCAATAGGCAGGCGAGATTATGCAATTTTGGAAAAACGCTGAACGCTTTTAATGACTAAGCATAGTGGTAGCTTGCCAACTATTACCATAAACACTTCCCACTACATAGGCTTTATGCTCCCACTACTGTAGACGCAGTTTAACTATTTTTTGCTAACCAACCTATCAGTGACTGGCTACATCTCTCTGCAGTTAATTATCCATCTTAGTTGATTGATAAATTTTATAAAAAGGTCTATTTTTTGCAATTATATATCAAAATTCTCTTCATATTTGATTTATTAATAGATTTAAATTTCAACTTAACTGTTGACCATGAGCATATGTGTTTCTGTGGCAATTTTTCCTAAGCATATAATTTAAACACGATTTAAACACATTGTACATAGTATTCAGACTTTATTCCAACATTTTTAAATTTCTTCCGCACGATTTATAACTTTTTAAAACAAATTGATATCCGCGAACTTTGAGCATTGGACCATAAATCTCAATTATAGCTTAGGTGACCTTCGGGAATGTTGCGAATTCTCACTCTTGGCAATAAAATAAAATCACTTCTTTAAATATATAAATGTAAATATATATATATATATATGAATGTATATATTAAACAAAATAAGAATAAATTGCGCCTTTCTAAGTCTAAAAATAGGATTGTTTCATGTATAGCTAAAATAAAAACACTGTGTCGCATTATTTTTGTCCACGGCTAGTTATAAGCTGTCGGGCTGTCTCGCACAACTACGCGGCAACATTAAGGCAGGCAAGACGTAATTACAGAGGAGTTTTGAAGCATCAAACGCTTGAAGAGATAAGCGATTACTCCTTTAACAAAATTTCCTAAAATAGGCGCTTTCTTTTTGAAATCGTAACGAGCCAATTCTCACTCCACCCCCCCCCCCCCGAAAAGGCATATAACAAGCTTCCATATCATTTGACATACAAACACACAAACACACACACCCACTCACAAATTGGCTTTTAAAATTGCATTCTAATGCAAATTTTATGTAAACCTGGCGATGAAACTCTATTGGACCCGGAGGGCGGGGGTGAACTTTGACATTCGAATGAAGTCGATTTAAAATATTTTCTAATTGAGCAGATTCAATATTTGCTTTCAAGGAGTATTCAAATGCGTTTTACGTAAAAAAGAACCGTTATTAGTTGAGGTTGTTTAGAAATTCAGTATAGAGTGGGTTGCACATAGAGGTAAAATGTTAGTGGTTAGAAATGACTTTACTTAAAGACCCGAAGTTAAATGACATGAAGTAATTTTCTGTGCCATTGGGTTGTTTGTTATATTCATACTTGGGTTGGTTCTATTCATTCATTCCTAATCTGACTTGATTATGGTTAGTTTCCCTTCCATACATTCATCAAACCGAATTGCTGCTTGAACAAGTATTACCTTGGATATAAACTAATAAGGTTCTATTAGAAAAAAAAGTATTTACGAGAGCATATTTGACAAACGAGAGGAATACTTAAGCCACTCTTTCGAGAAATGTATGTTTTCCATCCTTTGTAGATGACCCGAATTAAATACTGCACCTGGTCAAATACATCACTGCATGATCATAAAAGGTTTTTGTTAACCTGATTCCTGTCTTCGCAGACGTCCACACTGACTACTGCTCCACTGTTATGCGTGCGTAGAATTTTTCAAATGGCAGGCGTTTTGATAGTTATCGTTAGCCCTTTATGGGAATGAACATCAAAGTGAAAAAAGTCGAGAAGGGGTGGGAATAGAAGAGTGTTTCATAGATGGAAAAGAGATAGACACAAAGGTAGAAAAAGGTGGAATGAGTACTATGGAAGTAGTCGAATATAACATAGAGTGAGGTGATGGTAGTTTGAAGTCAGAAGTCAACTGCCAGACGTAGAGTGGGGTGATGGTAGTTTGAAGTCAGAAGTCAACTGCCGTTTAATAGACTTTTTTGCCGTATGAGTATACGTTGCCCAGCGGTTTATAGACTTTTTGCCGTATGAGGTCTGTTGCCCAAATATGACATACAGTGGGGTCATGGTAGTTTGAAGTCAGAGGTCAACTGCCGGTTTATAGACTTTTTGCCGTGTTAGGGTTAGATCAACTGCCGGTTTATAGACTTTTTTGCCGTATGCGCATACACAATGACATACAGTGGGGTGATGGTAGTTTGAAGTGAGAAGTTGTGACATATAGTGGGGTGAGGGTAGTTTGAAGTCAGAAGTCCACTGCCGGTTTATAGACTTTTTGCCGTATGAGTATACTTTGTAACATACAGTGGGGTCATGGTAGTTTGAAGTCAGAAGTCAAGGCATACAGTGGGGTCATGGTAGTTTGAAGTCAGTGGTCAACTATACAGTGGGGTGATGGTAGTTTGAAGTGAGAAGTCAACTACCAGTCAATAGACTTTTTTCCGCATAAGTATACGTTGCCCAGGGTGCACCACATGGAGGTTGTAAGTACACGTTGCCCAGGGTGCACCACGTGGAGGTATGCCGTTTGAGTATACGTTGCCCATTGGTTTATAGACTTGTTTGCCGTATGAGTATACGTTGCCCGTCAATGGGGTGATGGTAGTTTGAAGTGAGAAGTCAACTGCCACAATGGGGTCATGGTAGTTTGAAGTTAGAAGTCAACTGCCTTTAATAGACTTTTTTGCCGTATGAGTATACGTTGCCCAGCGGTTTATAGACTTTTTGCCGTATGAGGTCACGTTTCCAAGCCATTTAATAGACTTTTTTGCCGTATGAGTATACATTGCCCAGGGCGTACCACGTGGAGGTAAGTCTATCGCACACCCCACATTGCTATTTCGCACAACGTGGAGGTAAGTCTATCGCACACCCCATTCATTAAATATATCACGGAGGTAAGTCTATCGCACACCCCGTATTTTAGACTTTTTTGTCGCATGAGTATACGTTGCCCAGGGTGTACTCATGGTAGTTTGAAGTCAGAAGTCAACTGCCGGTTAATAGATGGTAGTTTGAAGTGAGAAGTCAACTGCCAGTTAATAGTATGGTAGTTTGAAGTCAGAAGTCAACTGCCGGTTAATAGGGATAGTAGTAAGATGAGTACTGTGAAGGGGTCGAATATGACAAATAGTCGGGCCATAGTAGTTTGAATTCGAGAAGTCAACTGGCGATCAATAGACTTTTTTGCCGTATAATCTGTGGATGGGGCCGAATATGACAAATAGTCGTGCCATAGTAGTTTGAAGTCACCGATCATTAGACTTATTTTGCCGTATGAGTATGCGTTGCCCAGGGTGCACCACGTTTTTGCCGTATGAATATACGTTGCCCAGGGTGCACCACGTGTGCCTTATGAGTATACGTTGCCCAGGGTGCACCACGTGGAGCCGTATGAGTATACGTTGCCCAGGGTGCACCACGTGGAGAGGTAAGTCTATCGGCCACACCCCAGTCTGCGTAGAATAAAATATTTTGTTACTTGACAATCTTCTAGTTGTGATTGGAATAACAACAGTTTATCACATTTTGTGAACCCCATTCTCAAAACAAATGTTGATCCTCATAGTGAGCTTTAGATTGGTAGAATTAGGGTAATTTCACGGAATTGCCTACTGTGAATCGTCAACACGAAATGAAATCGAAATATAAATCGAACTCAGGGAGAACTGATTTATTACTTATCAAATTAAGTACACCCCACTTAATACGAAAAAATTAATATAAATTTAGTTTTAATTTTAAGAATAGGCTGTTCGCAAACAATGCTTACCGAATTAATTCAAATATTATTGAAATTAACATTTATTATCTCAGTAATCAGCCTATAAAATATCTGACTTTTAGATGGGCGAATCGATTAAAAACTCGTGATTATTCAACTGATTATTCAATACGCTTTTTTTCATCACAAAAACCATTTTACTTCGTGTAACTACTTCAACTAAGTTAAATAAAGGAATGTGTTGAATTATTTTTTTCGCTTTTCATGATGTATTTCATGCTGAAAAAGGCGTTTTCCACGTTTTTTTGGGGGCTGGATTTAAAAAAACGATATTTTTACTGCGCTGTTTCTTTGCTAAAAATATTTATAGTTTACCTCTCCAGATCCCATGTGTCCAGTAAAAAACGTAAAAAATAATTATTATTTCAGTGGTTATCAATTAAACAGAAACCATAGATCGGTATCTTCACATTTTGATACACGTATGTAAAACGCCAGAAATATATCAGCCTTAACTCGTAGACTTTCCACCAATAAAAACGAAAAATCATTAATGGTCTTCATTAAAACAAAGCGAT
The DNA here is from genome assembly GCA_900617975.1 of Rodentolepis nana. Lineage (NCBI taxonomy): Eukaryota > Metazoa > Platyhelminthes > Cestoda > Cyclophyllidea > Hymenolepididae > Rodentolepis > Rodentolepis nana. Next base: position 7,391 of record UZAE01001923.1, read on the forward strand.
GATCCTACTAGTCATTTGCCAATTGGCACAAAAGACTCCTGTGACAATTTTGTGGAAGGTCGGGAGAGCTCATGCTTTGATCAAAATTATTTATTTCAAATGGTAGGCGTTCGATAGTTATCATTAGCTCTTTAGCTGACTTCGGGCTTCACAGAGGGGAGGAGGAACATCAAAGTGAGAAAAAGTCGAGAGGAGGGGAGGAGGAACATCAAAGCAACAGAATGTCGAGTTGTAGGGAACAGAAGAGTGATTTATAGGTGTAAAAGAGACAGACTGACTCAAAGTAAGTAAGATGGGTACTGTGAAAGAGGTCGAATATGGCATACAGTGGGGTGATGGTAGTTTGAAGTTTCGAATATGGCATACAGTGGGGTGATGGTAGTTTGAAGTCCGAAGTCAACTGCCGTTTAATACAGTAAAAGTTGCCCAGGTTGCTCCACGTGGAGGTAAGTCTATCGTACACCCCTGATACACGTATGTAAAACACCACAGATCTATCAGTCTGTTGATCGCCACCACCAATAATAAAAATCACTGATGATCTTCATTAAAACAATTGGCAATTGGCACGAAAGACTCCTGTAACAATCTTGTTTATTTTAATCAAAAGGCAAACAAATAATTTTTTGGCGCGAGCATTTTAATCCTAAACGGAAATAAATATTTGTAAAGAAAGATTTTTTATGTAATTGAAAATGGCAAGTCAGTTGGAGAGAAAGCAAACGAATCTGATAGACGTCTATCAGGACTGCTCGTTCAATTTCCGGAAACAAACTAGAAAGTAAGATAACAATTTTCTGTGAACAGTTTATGCTGAAAAATAATTAACAGCGTAAGAAACGAGACAGTGAGAACAGGGGAATAAACACCAGTGAAGAGAAAAAACAAATTGGTTTATGGTATACCACAATCTATCTTGCAATTTGATTATCGTAAGCGATAATCAATCAAAACCCCACTAATAAATCCCGTATTTATTTATATGCACCTGAGCACAAATGTGAGCAATAAGTATTAGCAATAGCTGAGTCATATTTTGAAGTTGGAATATTGGCAATTTAAAACAATGAGCCATAAATATTATTAAAAAAATTAACTTGAATTGAATTGTAATTAAGTAGATTTTTCAATTGCACAGACGTTTGCTTTCAGAATATGTATCCCGCATTCCTTATACGATCCAATTGAGGCGATCATATTGAATGCTTTCTCAAAAGACATTAGAAATGCGGAAATGTTAATAAATGGATCATAGTTAATCAAGCGACCGCTTTGGGTTAATTCGATTGCTTCGCATAACTTGATTCTTCTAAATAGAAACTAATTGCAAGTGCAGCATAAATCATTAACATTAATTAATTAATTAATTAATTTATTTCAAATGACAGGCGTTTTGATAGCTATCATTAGCCATTTAGCTGACTTCAGGCTTCACAGAGGGAAGGTTCATCAAAGTAGAAGAAAGTCGAGGGGTGGGGTACAGAAGAGCGATTCATAGATGTAAAAGAGGCAGACAGACACAAAGGTAGAGAAAAAGGTAAGGTGAGTACTGTGTAAGGGGTCGAATATGACAACCAGGGGGATCGTGGTAGTTTGAAGTGAGAAGTCAACTGCCGGTTAATAGACTTTTTTGCCGTATGAGTATACGTTGCCCAGGGTGCACCACGTGGAGGTAAGTCTATCGCACACCCCTGATACCACTAAATTAGAAGAGAATTCCAGATTAGGTGCTAGGAGGAGAGGAATGTAACAAATGTTATTGCAGTATTTGTAAATTTGACATTCCGTTGCCATTTAAAGTTAAATACTCGCCGAAGCCATCCAGCATCTTTACTCGTCAACTTACAGATAGTATCTAATATGAAAAAAAGATTTATGAATTATAAAAATTTGTCTAATAGCCTAACCGTGGTAAATACAGGTAAAAATTAGCCCAAAAATGTGTACACTGACTGATTATTCCCACAATTTGTTTAAATTGAACCTGAAGATATATCTGGCAAAATAAGTAAAATTTCTATGCATCAAAGTGAAAAGTGAAATACAATAGCAGCGGCTATAGCTGTAAATATTAGAAAGTTGTCTCCTTATTTCCAGATTTCGAGACGAAAAGCTTCAGGAATTCTGTGATGCATCACCCGAAAAATGCCGAATCAATCTGAAACTACCGTTGCTAAAACGCGATAGTGGAGGCCTGCTTGATGTGAATTTCGAAAAGCAATTAGTTGAAATACTAGATGAGGTTCGCTATCTACTCATGATGAGTGGCGAGGGGGCCTGTACTAATGAATTACCCACGGAATTTGAGAAAAACATTGTCTCTACGATCGAAAAATTAAAGGAAAAATTACCTCAGGAAACTATACAACTATTTGAGAGATCTGATCCTATTCGGCAAGCGAGACTTAAATTGAATCAAATCTCAAGTGCTTATAACACCGTACGTCAACGGTGTTACACGGTTGAGTATCCTCTAATTTCAACAAAAATGAAAAATTTCGAAGATGCGTTATCACCAGCTTTTGACCAAATGAATTGGGAAAATTGTAGGCCAATTCATCTTAGTGATATCAATATCTAATTTCATTTTAATTGCAGATGATATTGAATTCATTGACAAAAACCTGGCAGTTATAAACGATTTGAGAAGTAGGGTTCTGTCTGCGCAGGAGAATCTACGAAGAATCAGGGATCTTGCATCTTCGTGGAGTACTGTCCCATTGTATCAGGGAAAGGAAGGAAAGTTTGATTGCTTAATCCCATTGAAGGATCAAAGATTGATTAAGGAAACTCGATATCGGGAAATCCTCAACATATCTGATCAGATACTTCACATTGTAGCAGTAAGAATGTGATTTTACACATTAAAATATTTGTGAAGTCTATTGTATGTGGCCATTTGTTATAGGAAAACTTATATCTATATAACGCGGATCCAGATTCTAGGGAATGGTTGGCCTATCAGGAAGTGATGGAAGATGCAATATTAGAGGGCCTCACTGAAGCAGTTCGTTGCAGTCTTGCCTATCTTGCTGACCACACGGATAAAACAACGAATGATTTGCCAATCATGCAAGGATCTCTTTTAATTGAGGTCTCTTAAACAGTCTTTTGCTCGATTTCATGTTTTATCTTCAATGCAACAGTCAACTAAGTGGTCATCTTTTAGGGAACTCAACTGCAATTCAAGCCGGCCATGCACGATACTCAAGGCGAGAGTCTAATGGATTTAATGGACAACTTAGTTCAGGATATTACCGATCAATCACGATTAATTCCACTTCTCTCCAGCCACCCAACACTTCCAGATATCAAGGCAGAAAGAGAATCTAAGACAGAGATAATCAACGAAGAAGACAACACTCCTGAGACAGAGAGCAAAACCAGTAGTGCACATATCGATGAAGATGAAAAGGAGATTAAGACAAACAAGGATACGTCTATTTCCACAGAAAAAGATGACAGCAATAAAATTGTATACTCTCAAATATCTAACGATGAAATACTAAAAACCATCAAGGAAAGAAAGGGATTTTCTCAGCTTGTCATGCAGACACCTGAGATAGCTGATCTGATATTGAAAATCACCGACCATGTCAATGCGG